>JAJDFF020000119.1:0-87511 GCA_021527025.2 Geoglossum cookeanum
GTCGTATTTGCTGTCTTGTGGTTCTCGGGGTTTTTTGCTTGTCGGGGCATTGGTATTGTTTATGTTGGTCGGACCCGCAGTAAAAGCAGAGGGCTAGTTCAAACCTTCTTTGTCTCTCTTCTTGTGATAGTTCTGGTTTTTTTCCTTGGTTCGTGGCGCTGGCTTGCCAATCCATTGGCTCCGGTGTTTGGGTTCAACTCGAGTAAGTCGGGTTCGCGAGGGCGTTGGGTTGTTGTTTATTCTTTGTGTTCTCGAACCCTTTTCGTTCGAGCGTTCGTTCGTACAGTCGGTCATCGATTCACACTGCTAGCTGTGTTAGCTGTAGCAGGCCTTCCGGTCGACCTTGTTCTGCTATGCGGTCTTTGACTATTTCTTTCAGTCCTATATAGAACTTGAATGCTAGGGCTTCGTCGCCCCATGTTAGGTGTGACGCGTGTTACGGCTGTACGTAGAAACCCGTAGAAACCCTTAAGCGAGGCAGGACCAACCAGAGATGCCGGAACTGTCGCGAGCAAGAGTCCGCTTGGAGGCTCTTGTAGAACGGACTCACCGTCACGTGGCTGAGTCCACGAGTAGAGTCCGCTTGGAAAGACTCACGAAATGGACTCACAGGATATGGGTACGGCACCAATATATAAACCCGCAAGCATATAGCTAGAGAAACCTCAGTGATAGCGCCCTAGTTCCAATATAAGTTATTCAAGCTAAATCAACTGCACATATCTTATCTTATCAAGTCCCCAACGTCCTTTTGTTGCAAGTGCTAGACCACACCCTTAGGATCCGTAACAACGCGGCTTGTCTGAATTCCGCTACGTAGGCTCGAGCGCTCGTGGTCTGTCGTAGCTTCTCGATTTTTCGTTTGGCCGTTGCTTGTGCGTCGATGTCTCCGAACATCTTTTCCAGTGCGGTCAAGAGTGCTGTGAAGTTCTATAGCTCAGGCACTATTTAGCCGTTGCGTTCTACCCTTAATAGTGGTTCTATCCAGTTGAATGCCCCATCTCGAAGGAGTGATATTGCATATAGCACCTTTTTTCTTTCCTCATCGAATCTGTTCGGGCCTAGGAAGAATGTTATTTCGAGCTGGCTCAAGAAGGCTCGTAGCTTCGAGCGGTTTCCTGAGAAGGTGTTGGGCGTGGCTATCTTGACGTCCTTAGTTTCATCCGTGTGGGGTTTGGGGGTAGGTGGTTGGAAGGGTCCCGTCGATGTCTCGGGCATGTGTCCTGCTATTGAGGCTAGTATTCATGTGAGTTCGCCGATTTGTCCTTGCAGTTCCTGGTAGCAATTACGGTTCTCCATTATGAAGTTTTCGAGCTGGGCGAACCGTCATATGAGTACTCCGTGCTCGGGCTGCTCTTCGTCTGGGTGGTTCGATGGGTTTATGGTAGAGCAGGTGCAACTGACGGGATCGGTCAACTGTTAAGGTCTAGGTAAGTAGTCGCAGGTGCTCGTATGGGGTCACGATTAGACGGTCGTCTCGGCGAGGCTACGAACTAGTGGTTCATGTACGTGTTCGAGGTTCGTAGTATATATAGTCGGTCTATACTAACGATGGTCTATGTACAATAGGTGTGTTGACCGATGAGGTTGCAAGAAGCATCCTCGTCGGTCTCTTAAGGGGTTCGCGAGCCGCGAACCTTGGCAATGCGAGCAAGGCTTACTCCGTGGTCCGAGCTCTCATGGCTCCGTTACAATAGACTTACCTTTCTGTTCTTCGATCTCTTTTTGGTTGTTGGTTCCTTACCTTCTGCATCTTCCATAGAAACCTCAGGTTTGCATGAAGCATTCTTGTGGAACCATGTAAGTGTATAGTTTTATAAGGGAAAACGGTAATAAACCTACAAGCTTTTGCTTCAATTTATTCACTTTCTCATCCTGCGTATCTTTTATAGTATCTATATGTTCGCATGAGGAATCCTTTCGAAACCATTTTGCTGGGAGCAGAAAAGCCTCCTGCTCTTCTTGACTGATTTTTAAACATTCTACTTCAAAAGTTTGGTCTTTGACAAATTGGCAAATAGCAAAGTCATAGATAAACTCCAAAGTATTATTTTCCTTGTTGAAACTCACAACTGTAAAGTTGCTAATAGCCGTGTTCAAAAACCATACTATAAAGCGTGCAATGAATTGAGGAGCCATAAGGGTTGACCAATTAGGAGAAGAGTCTGTAACATTCAAAGAATTTCTAGTCGCATAAAATTGTGGAAATTGCCATAGGTGAGGCTTTGGCCTGAAGCTCCGCGTATCCTATAAGGAATACTCAATCCAGTATGGCCAAAACGGGCCTTCAGAATTGCAAAGCTAGTGTTTAAGCTAGTTTGCAGCAAGATCAGTTTCTTCATCTATATCAATAAATTCAAGAGATATAGCTACGCTATCCCAGGATTTAAACCTTTCCAGAATAATAACAGATGTTGCACAAGTGGGTGATGCCGGCATCAGCTTCGCATTTGGGTTATGTATCATCACCCTAATCGAAGGTACAAGCATATTGCTCGGAGTTATAAGCTATCAAGCTATTAGCTTTATTGATATCTAAAGATCAGACTTGTAAATAACTCACCCCATATGATATGTCATTATCCTTAGATAAGGATACCATGAGGACGATAGCTTAAAGTAGGTTGTATTGGGTAAGGAAGAGAGAATCAAAATGTGAAAATAAGTTTCTACCTAGTAAAGTATAGATGAAAACTTGCCTTTAAACCTAAATCTATAGAAGTCACTAATTGTAGTAATATATAACTTTATTATAGCCGTCCTACATACGAATGTTAAATTGCATGTTACAATACTTTTAAAGAAATAAGCACTTACAATATCCATATCCTCAATGCAGGATATATTGCTTTCAGCAAAACAAGTGATCAAGGCTAACGAAAGTTTGTGCTTAAGCTGCTTGTACTGAATCTAGTGAATACTATTCTTTATTAAATGGGTAGTTGGAGTCAAACCAAAATTTGTGCTCAAATTTCACTGAGAATCTTTTTCCGATGACATCGCGATGAGAATGAACGTCAAAGGTAAGGCTGATTCTGTTGTTGCGGTAGGAGGGCGGCGTTGCTCACCCGCCAAATTAGGGTGAGGTCGGGGCGCATTTTTATAACCTTGGCATCGAGCTGTGACCTCAACCACCAAAAAACAAAAAATTTATGGTAGTTGGTCCCGGTATGAAGAGAAACTATGGCAAGGGACTCTCGAGACGCTCAAGTTCCTAGCATCCGTTCGCTTCAGCAAGACGAAAAACTCTCAACTCTTCTTGAGCAAGATAAAGGCGCCGACTGCATGTCTTGCAGGATCGTCGGTTGGTTCTCTCCTTAACAATGGAGCTGCTCTTCACAATGTCTAACGACCTGCCCCTAACTTTCCTCTGCCTAGGCGCCTCCGCGTTCATCGGGCTGGGGGCTTATTCGTATTTCTCTGGTCGCCACCAGCTGCGTCGCCGGGAGGCAGCGATTCTGAAAAGTGGTTCTATGTTCGGAATGCGCGCACGCCAGACTGGTATCTCGGGGATTGCGGCTGTGCTTATAGGGATGGGTCTGTGGCGGTTGATGAATTGAGGCTAGAAAAGTTGGGGTCGTGGTGGCCGGTAATGAGTGTGGTATGAATGGTTGTTGTTAATTGGCTGAAAACACCTTGCAGCGACAATTGAGTCGATCTGTCTGGTATGTTAAGCAGTGCATGAGTGGTGAGCATACAAGATAGTTCTACTATTTGCGTGGTTGAAATGTACATGTCAAATTCTCTATTCGTTGGAAAACCTCAGACGACTTCACAGGTATTATGACATTGGAGGTGTAAAAAGAAATCGAACGTTCCTGTGTCATCACGCCATCCGCGCGCCGATTGATGCTGGCCTGATGACAACATGCCCTAAGGCTAATGCCAGCTGAAAACGAGGAAGTCAAGGGACAAGGATATTTTCGTGAACGAGGGGTGTGATTTGTCAACTGGCCTGCAGGCCACTATCCACTGAGCGCATTTCATCCAAGATCCTGTTGGATCGATACTAGGCATGCAAGGAAATGTGAATAAAGTCAGGAGAAAATGTAACTGCAAGATCCACTGCGAAGACGTTAGGCTGAATGATTATCACGCGGACATGCTAGAGATATAAAGCCCTAATTTTCAATATGGTGGCGCTTCGTAGGCTGCATAAGAATTCCCGGTGTGTTGCCGCCTCGGGTCTCTCTTGGCCTCTGCAATCGGGGCTACTGCCCGGCTACTTAAACCCGGTGGAGGGGGTAGAGGGCCAGTCGGCGGTGGGACATGTGATGCAGACCCAAGAGAAAGACCACCCAGATCCCGGGCGAGTGAAGAGGGTGTTCTGGAAGGATTAGGCACTCCGATAGAGCTACTTGTGTGGTTTTTGCGTGGGCCTGATGTTGTAGAATAGGCTTTAACCTCTCCGACGATAAGAATTTCTCCTGACGTTGGAGTCGCCGTATTACCGGAAAGGGGAGACACTCCACCATCGCGGAGGAGGCTTTGTGTGGTAGGAGAGAGTTGGGGGGCTAAATGTGATACGCGGTTGTTTTTCTCCATGAGTGAGACTGCCCACCCTTGGAGATCAACAGGGGTCCGCTTGGCAGCCTGTATGAACGGATCATTGTCCTGGGGAGGGGGGCGCGAAATTAGATCTATCTCAGATAGGTGATTGGGGGGGTTCTTACAAAGAGCTGTTGAGGCGTAGGGCGAAGAGTCGGATCCTTCACCAAACACTTCTCAATCATTTCCTCGAGGATTGAGGGAAACGCATCACTCTTGGGCAGCTTAGGTGCCGGTTCGTGTACAATCTGTTGAAGAAGATCAAGTATACCCATGGGTCCAGCACTAGCTCTATCCCCTGCAGTTGAGTCATTGGCATCAAATGGAAACCTTCCTATTGCCAGCTCCATCAAGGTCAAGGCTACACTCCAAACGTCTGATTTTACCGAATACTTCGCGCCCTGTATGCGCTCTGGCGCCATATAGGTCGACGTGCCGACGAAGGTATCTGCGACGGAATTGACAAGCTGGCCGGAAACACCAAAGTCACACAGCTTGATGCACCCCCGAGAGTTAACGAGTACGTTGGATGGCTTAATGTCGCGATGCATGATGCGATGCACATTGTAGAGATACGTGAGGCCACCAAGGATTGCTTCGGCTATCTTGCCCAGCACATCGACACGAACGGGGCCAAAGTCTTTGGAGATTCGATCTAGCGACCTGCAGATGAGATAGAGTTAGTGTCAGATCCAGTCGCCACAAACCCCGCGAGATGCAAATACCCGCAGTCCATGTATTCCATGCACATTATTACATCTCCGGCCTCGTTCAGGAAAGCGCCATAGAAAGATACTATGAATGGAGAGTTGCATTCGCGCATAATGTGTAGTTCGCGAACAATCTGCTTGCGGACTTCCTTCTTTGCCTCCACATGAATGACCTGCAAAATACATAATAAGTATGGCAAGAAGTGCAACGTGTGAGAGACCCGATGGCTCACCTTCCTTGCCATAACTACCTTCGTGGCAGCGTGCTGGACTTTGCTTACGGTTCCTCCATTGCCTGCACCAAGCTCCTTCAAGACGATTATATCTTCACTTCGAAGATCCAACATGAACTCTACCCCGATCTCTAAGGTATCGTGCGTCCCTTCATCATTTCCAAGGCCTCCCGGAACTTGCGAGTCGGTAGCAGAGGGTGATGTAGACTTCGGAGGCGCGTTCAGAGCAAGTCCCTTGACATTCTTTCGCTTCAGCGTTCTAGCTTTGAAGGCGTCCGACATGGTTTTTGGGCGCTATGCGGGTTGGGACACCGTCGTCAAGTGCGCGAGACGGAGAGAGAGTGAGGGATAGCCTGCGCCGCGTAATCTGAGGAGCTGGTGTAGTGTGGACGTCAAGTTGTATGTGGGCGAGTGTTAGGCTGCCCTAGACTTAGCGGAAAATTGTACTACTTTTGACAGCCGCCAGCACCGCCAATAGAAACCAAGAGCGCCAATAACAGCCACGAACAAAAGCTATAACGCCAAGTGTGGTAGCCAGAGGAGTCTTAAATGGTCTCTACGGCGCTTTCATAAGTTACCGTCGTCGTTGGGATGGTGATTGACAGGCCATGAAACGGGACGTTAAGGTGGTGGGTGTTTGATGTTTGATAGAGCATGTCTATCTCCAACGGCGCGAAAATGGGCATCCCAGTTCATTCATGCAAATGCTAGAGCCTCTAGTGGCCCAGGAGGGTCTGCCCTGCGAAACCCACCTCCATGCTCGTTCTGCATAGTTCGGGCACAGCAGGTCCTCACATCGCTCCTTCAAGCACGACGCACGGGGCCAAGGGGTGGGGGGAATTCTATTTCGGGCCTAGGCATGAAATACGGCGTACTGCACGTACGATACTGTGCAGAGTGGCCGTTGATTAGCTGAGGGAAACTTAAGGTGAATAATGGCCGAGCACTTGAGCCTCATCACGCCAAGGCTGCACCAACAACTTCTTTCTGCCAACCATTCTTGACCCCAATCCCCAGTTACCTTTGACCCTTTTCAGCGGACTTCCTCACCACTTTGCTGTATCCGAGCTGAACTGCCAGCGTACACTTCAGAACTGCCACCATGGATGCTCGTGACCTGATTGAAGGTGAAGCTGAACTGGATGATGAAGAGGCTGAAGAGTCCTATGATGAAGGCGCTGGAGATCGCATTGGGGGTGCTAAGGAGAGAGCGAATGGAGCGGCAATGCAGGATTCTAGTGAGGAAGAGGAGGACGACGACGACGAAGAGGCTGCACGAGCCGTAAGGCGCCGCTTCTAATTAATCTGTCTACAAGTTCGTAAATTGTGCTGATGCCCCTTCGACTTAGGTTCGAGAGGGATTCATTGTCGATGAAGATGAAGAGGAAGAAGAGGAACGAGTCCAACGAAAACATCGAGAGAAAAAGCGGCGACGGGCGCAACGCGAGGAAGAAGAAGAGGCTTTAGACGAGGAAGATCTGGACCTGATTGGTGAAGCAAATCCCGAGTTTCAGAGGAGGGTTACTAGTCAAGTACGCATAAAGCCTATCGTAGATATTTATGGTGGTTAGCTAAATGCTTGCAGCCCAAGTTCAAGCGGTTGAAGCGCGGCCGAGAAGAAGATAGAGGACGGGCAGCATCACGCGGATTGGAGGAAATTTTCTCCGACGATGAAGACATTGATGCACCTCATGACCTTGACGAAGACGATAGGCGTGGGCCGTTGCGCGCCGAGCCACGCGCGTTGGCAGACGAATTTGCAGACTTTATTGAGGAGGATGAGTTATCGGATGAAGATGAAAGGCAGCGTCAGCTCGAAGAGCGTGAAATCGCTCGGCCCCGAGACAGAGAATATGGTGGTGTGGCTGGAACTGAGGCAACTGGCTTGGACGAAGAGACACTCGAGACGATGACAAGGGCATTTGGGAACGGAGAAGACTACGAATGGGCACTGCAGATGGAAGATGATCTTGAAGAAAAAGAGCTGGGAGAACAGCACTTGGAGTTGAAGGATGTCTTTGAGCCATCTCAACTGATCGAGAGAATGTTGACTGACGAAGACAACCAAATAAGGGCTACGGATGAGCCGGAGCGCTTCCAGATTGCGAGAAAGCCGTTTAAGCATGTCATTCTGACAGACGAGCAGTTCAAGGAAGAGGCAAAATGGATTTCGGATCTTATGCTACCAAAGAAAGGCTTAAACAGGGATTTGGTGGCACCCTTTGAGAGAGCGATCGGAAAGGTTCTTGAGTTCTTTGTCACTGATGAAGTTGAGGTCCCCTACGTATTCCAACACCGTAAGGATTACCTTATCCACGCGGCAAAGGTCCCTGTAGCACCGGATCCATTCGATCCAGGTGCTCCCCAATACGTCGTCAGTGCTGAGAAGTTGCTAAATCAGAATGATCTTTGGGATATTCTGGAATTTGATCTCAAATTTAGGGCTCTGATTGACAAACGCAACGCCCTCCAGCGAACTTATGACCTCCTCAAACGCATTTCAGACATCCAAGACGAGGTGTTTGAGGACATGCTGCCAAAAGCGGTGTCAATGGAAGAGCTCCAGGACATTCAAGACTATCTCCACTTTCAATACTCATCTCAGCTCAAGGATATCGCCCTTGTGAATGGAGAAGCGAACGGTACTCAACGGCGTCCCAATACGCAGAAAACCGTTTGGGAACGAATCCGAAACGGTAAAATTTACAGCCTCGTCCGGGCCTTTGGTATAACCGCAGATCAATTTGGTCAGAATGTACTAAGGGAGGGCCGACGCCAGTATACAGAAGACCCTACAGTCCTGCCTAATGAGATGGCCGATACAGACGCACTTCTAGATCCACCAGAACATCCTACCGGAGCCCAGGTTTTGAGGGCCGCGAAAATGATGTTTGCAGAAGAGATTGCCATGAACCCAAGAATGAGGAAAGCCTTAAGAGGAACATTCTACGTAAAGGGCGTCGTCGATTGCTTCAGGACAGAGAGGGGTCTGAAGAAGATCGACGAACAGCATCCCTATTATGAGTTCAAGTATCTCCGCAACCAAGGTCTACGGCAAATTGCCCAGCGCCCTGACATGTATCTTCGAATGCTAAAGGCGGAAGAAGAAGGTCTTGTGGAGGTCAAAATCCGCCTGAAAGACTTTGAAAGCTTCAAACGCAAATTGTCCGACGACATCGAATCGGACAATTTCAGCGAAGTTGCTGACGCTTGGAACAACGAGCGTCGCGACGTTCTGGACATGGCACTTGCCAAGCTAGAAAAGATTATGACGAAAGGCGTCAAAGAAAACATGAAGACGGAGTGCGAAAACGAGGTAGCAAAGGCTTGCAGAGCAGAGTACTCAAAGAAACTCGATCAGGCCCCCTACAAACCCCACGGTATGATTCTGGGAACAACCCCTAGGGTGTTGGCGATCTCGGGAGGCAATAGCGAATCTGGCAGAGATGCCGTCTGTTGGGCCTGGGTTGAGGAGGATGGCCGTGTGCTGGAGAACGGTAAGTTCGCGAACCTCAAGCAGGATGAGAGCTCTAAACGAGCATTCGTGGAGTTGGTTCAACGACGACGACCCGACGTCATTGGCGTTGCCGGATTCACTGTAGCTACGCATCAACTACTCGAAGACGTTCGCCGCATCATCGGAAACGAAAACCTACAGGGAACAGAGTTCGAGGATCCCGATACTGGCGAGGAGCGAACCGAGCCGTTGGAGGTGGTGATGGTCAATGACGAGGTCGCAAGGTTATATCACTGTAGTGAGCGCGCGGCCACGGAGCACCCTGGATTGTCGCGATTGGGGAGATACTGTGTGGCCCTAGCAAAATATTTACAAAATCCGATGAAGGAGTACGCTGCTTTGGGGAAGGACATTGTGTCAATCTTATTTCATCCCAGCCAGCAGCTTGTGCCGCAGGAAAAGATCTTGAAGCAACTCGAGACAGCTATGGTGGATATGGTCAACCTCTGTGGTGTTGACATAAATGAGGCGGTCGGCGACCCATACACTGCTAACCTCCTGCCCTTTATATGCGGACTTGGGCCTAGAAAGACGAGTAGTGTGATTAAGGCCATAAATGCCAATGTAAGAGTTCTGCAAGACTGTTACCTCGTCTCTTGTGCTAACGTTCGCTTTAGGGGGGCGCTGTAGCGAGCAGGGATGAGCTTGTCGGTGACCCGGAGGAGAATAAACTCCCAGTCGTTGGTCCTCGAGTTTGGCACAATTGCGCTAGCTTTCTCTATATTGAATACGATCCCTCGGACACTTCCTCGGATTACCTTGATAACACTAGGGTGCACCCTGAAGATTACGACCTAGGTAGAAAAATGGCTGCCGATGCACTTGAACTGGATGAAGAGGATGTCAAAGCGGAGATTGATGAAGCTGGCCCGGGGGCAATCGTCAGGAAACTCATAAAGGATGGCGCTCAAGAAAAGGTTAACGATTTAATTTTGGAAGAGTACGCTGAGCAACTAGAGCGCAACTTTCACCAACGAAAACGAGCCACACTGGAGACAATACGAGCTGAGCTGCAGCAGCCATATGAGGAACTTCGACGGACATTCACCCTATTGTCGCCTAGCGAGGTATTTACAATGCTCACCGGAGAGACATCCGAGACTTTTTGCGAGGGCATGATCGTCCCGGTAAATGTTCGAAAGGTTTTGGACAGAAAAATGTTTGCGAAGCTTGATTGTGGCATCGAGGTGGAAATCAATCCATTAGATACGGATAATCCAGACCCCACCCTTTCGTCGCTCTACTCTCCGAACCAAACACTGCAGGCCAAGATCGATAGGCTAGAACGAGAGTTCTTTAGGGTGACAGTATCACTTCAGGAAGAAGACCTCCGGAGGCCTTTTCGTCGACATCTTGACCACATGCCTGACGAATGGGATGATCACCAAGAAGAGAGAGACAGGGAATTATTACGGGAAACAAGTAAAGAGTCTTCTCGCACACAGAGAGTCATCAAACATCCGCTTTTCCGTCCCTTCAACGCTGCTCAGGCGGAAGAGTACCTAGGCTCTCAGTCCAGAGGAGACGCAGTGATCCGCCCGTCGTCAAAGGGGCTCGACCATCTTGCGGTCACATGGAAAGTCTCAGACGGCGTATATCAGCACATTGATGTCCTCGAACTAGATAAGGAGAACGAGTTCTCTGTTGGCAAACAATTAAAGATCGGTGGGAAACAAACTTACAAATACAGCGATTTGGATGAGCTGATAGTAAATCACGTCAAAGCTATGGCTAGGAAGGTTGACGAGATGATGCTACATGAAAAGTACAAATCTGGCAGCAAGGCCGATACTGGTTCGTTTTTTTTCCCCTCCCACTAGTTTTTACCGCGTTTTCAAATCTAACCCAAACATAGAACGCTGGTTAACTACATATACGGAGGCTAACCCAACCCGTTCGGTCTATGCCTTCTGTATCAACCCAAGGTATCCCGGATACTTTTATCTATGTTTCAAGGCTGGGCCGCGCGCTCAGATGGGCAATTGGCCCGTCAAGGTTGTCCCACAAGCCTTCGAGCTAAAAGGGAACGTCTATCCCGACATGCGAGCTCTCTGCAATGGCTTCAAACTAGTCTTCCAGAACCAGTAGCACACGGCGATAGTGGCGGCTGTGCCTTATGCCGGTCGGAGCTGTCGTTCAGTTCATTTCTCTAAATATATAGAATCCGACGCGCTCTATCATGTTTAAAGGGTTATACATATCTAGATTCCTAGACTGGCGCCGCCTAAAAATGTAATCCCTAGCGAACCACGCAATACAACTACCCCTCAACCTACAGGGCATCAGAAGGCATCGTCCGTAGCAATTCACAAGTTCGTCAGAGTAGTACACACATGACTGCAAGAAAGCGCTCTTTCGTGGCAGAGACGCCGTCTGAGTTTTTTGGAGTTGAGCTCCTAGGAAGACTGAACCGAGGCTACTGTTTGGACCCGCTCCCCATGTCGTCAGACCACCAAGTGCTCTCCACAACGCTCCCACCTCGCAGGCCCACGAAGTCAACAGACCGAAGTCCCCAGCTCCGCGTCCACCTTAAGTGAGTCCAGCACGTATTGTAGAGGCAGGTTCTGAGCCCAGGCGACTAGCTAAGATTCCCAGCGCAAGCAGCTTACCTACCTCGTTTTTCCATAGCATAGGCCATCACGAACAAGAACATCGAGCATACTACTCGCCGGCACCGATACTCTCCACAGCATTTCGCTACCATTGGGGCCTCCAACTTATCTTCCCAATCCCGCGCCATGTCGTCATCCACTGCCATCCCTGTGTTCTCGCACACGCCCGTTGAAGCCATCCCCGGTATCGCCGCTAAAGCCCGCGCGGCCTTCCGAAGCCAGAAGACGAAACCTCTGGAGTACCGACTGACGCAGCTCCGAAAGCTGTGGTGGGGGTGAGCCCAGCATCCTGCCTTTGTGCATCCAGGAAACAGACCAATTGCTGAATCCCTAGAACAGTCTGAAGGACAATGAAGCCGCTCTCGCTGAAGCGTGCAAGCTTGACCTCGGAAAACCGGCGCATGAAGCGTTTATGGGGGAGATTATGTGGTGTCAAAACGATATTATATTTGTCTGCAACAACTTGAAGAAATGGATGGCCGATGAGAAACCACCGGATATTGATCTCAAACACCGGACGGTGGCCCCGAAGATCAGGAAGGAGCCGCTGGGTACGGTCCTAATTATTGGGTGTGTACGCTACAATTATCTCATATAATGATCAATACTAACCAGCATTATGCAGCGCATTCAACTACCCAATTCAGCTATCTCTAGGACCCTTTATCGGGGCGATTGCTGCCGGAAATACTGCTATTTTAAAGCCTAGCGAGCTTTCACCCAATACCGCGGCGGTGCTACAGACGATTATCGAAGAACGCCTCGACAATTCTGCTTATTTCTGCGTCCAGGGTGCTATCCCCGAGACTACCGAGCTGCTAAATCAGAAATGGGACAAGATGTTCTACACTGGCAGCTCTACCATAGGCACCTTGATCGCCAAGAAGGCCGCTGAAACGCTAACCCCAGTGACACTGGAACTCGGGGGCAAAAACCCTGCCATCATCAGTAGGTTCGCAGACACCAGGCTAGCGGCGAGAAGGCTTGTCTGGGGGAAAGTTATCAACGCGGGCCAGGTCTGCCTTTCACAGAACTACATTCTAGTTGACAAGGAGGTCCTTCCGTCCTTTATTAATGAGCTTAGCGTGACCCTCAAAGAATTTTTCCCAAACGGTGCAAAGGCGTCTCCAGATTTCGGACGGATCGTCAACGAGCGCCATTTCCATCGGATTAAAAAGATGCTGGATGAAACGCGCGGCAAAATCCTTATTGGAGGTTCAATGGACGAGAGGGAGAAGTTTATCGAGCCGACTGTTGTGCAGGTGGATAGTCTTGAGGACTCGTTGATCAAGGAAGAGAGCTTTGGGCCACTATTTCCTTTACTTCCGGTCGATGACCTAGACGAAGCAATTAGACTCGCAAATAAAGTAGATAGCACGCCGTTAGGATTGTATCTGTTCTCCAAGAAGCGGGAGGAGACAGATAGGCGTATGCAAAGCCTCCCACTCCCCTAACCCCTATTTTTCGCCTCTCACTAACACTTAACGAATAGTCCTGAACGAAATCACCTCTGGAGGCGCGTCCGTCAATGAGTAAGTTGATTCCCTATTTCGAGCCACACCTATATCTAGAGTTAAATCAACGTAACAAGTTCCTTCTATCATGGTTCGATCCCGAACCTAGCCTTTGGCGGCGTTGGCAGTTCTGGCCAAGGCTCTTATCGCGGTAGAGCGTCCTTTGACACCTTCACCCACCGTCGCTCTGTCACGACCACTCCATCTTGGCTCGAGAGCCTCCTCGCTATCCGCTATCCTCCTTATGCGGGCAAGCTCGCCCGATACCAGAAGATTTCTGCCAAGAAACCGGATTTCGATCGCGAGGGTAAGGTCAAGATTAATGCGTTGGCTTGGGCGTACACCCTTGGTGGAGGTGAGGGCAAAATGGTAATGGCGAGGTGGGCAGTCGTCCTACTTGGTGAGTAACATGGCTCTAATCACTTCACCTCGAGCCCACTGGATGTGGTATCGAATGGTTTCGCTCACCAATACTTCTCATAGCAATGATCGGGATTAAGAAAACCTTGGAAGCGCGGACGTCGAAATTGTAGTGGAGTTTGGTGAGGAGGGACTGCGTAGGCGTACTATGTAATGAGGATTTCCACTGTTGTACGTGTGCTGTGGCGCCGCCACTTGGAAGTAGATTGTTGATTCAAGAAACATGGTGAGTCCTCTAGGTGGTTCGCTCGCTGATAAACCAACATAACCACCATGGTGGCGATGTACTCCAGCTGCCCATAAAGGCGCAATCAACTCCAACATAATAGATAGAATTAAGTCAGCCGCTACTCAATATATCCTATTACCCCTTGCGTGTTCGTGCCCTCACAGCTCATTCCAACTGCGTACCTCCAACAGCCACGACCACTAGACTGCGGGAATCGTCCGCGCGCGCACGGCATACCTATCAGTATCATATTGTACAGATTATCTAAGATAAGAGGATCCGGCTAGTCTACACTACTACGTATGTAGCCCCTTAAGTCGCAAAGTATCACCCCATTTTACCAGGCGTAACCCCGGGGCCCAGCGAAGGATGTTTTTGCTGCTGGCACCCCATCCTACATCCCGTTCCAACTACCTACCCGGCATTCCTTGCTTATTTTCTCTCGAAATAGTCCGTGGCAGCATCCACGACATTCTGAAGAAGCATAGCAACAGTCATTGGACCTACTCCACCAGGGACGGGAGTAATCTTCGAGACAATCCCTACGGCTGAATCGAAGTCAACATCACCCACGAGTCTCTGCCCTGACTTCTTCGATTTGTCGAGAATATAATTCGTCCCAACGTCGATAACGACGGCTCCTGGACTCAACCACTCTCCCTTTATAAAGTTAGGTTGTCCGATGGCCACCACGACTATGTCTGCGCGTTTGAGAAAGCCTTCTAGCCCCACCGTCCCACGATGACATACTGTGACTGTTGCATCGGCGTTCCTCAGGAGGTAGCTAACAGGGCTGCCAACAGTGTCACTCCTCCCCACAACTACCGCATTCTTGCCGCTCAATTCGACCTTGCTCTCCCGTAGAAGGACCATAATGCCCTTCGGCGTGCATGGCACAAACCGTGGGCGCCCTCTACGCTTAGCAAGCTCGCCAATATTAGCCACACCAAACCCATCCACATCCTTCTCGTCAGCTACGGCAGACGTAATCGCATACTCTGAAATGTGACTCGGCATGGGTAGTTGAACAAGTACCCCGTGGATTGAAGGTTCGTTGTTCAGTTTGGCAATATGCCCAAGTAGCTCGGACTCAGTGATAGATTTGGGATAGCGAGCGATACTGCAAATAATGTTGACCTGTTTAAGTTAGAAGCTGCTGCCAGTCGCAAGCCTAACTGCACTAGCATAATAAATTTCTTACCTCCTGGGCAGCCTTGAGCTTCATGCGAACATAAGTGCCTAGACCCGTCAGATATCACTGCTCGTAGACGGATTGGCTACACCCTAACGTACTAGAGTCTGGCCTGTCGTCAACTTCAGGGTACCCACAAATTAGCTAGTCCCCAGAGTGGTGAACTTTCCCTCAGACACAATTCCTTCCGTACTCACCTTGAACAATCGTCAAGGAAGGCTTAAACTCCGGGTTCGTTTCCTGCTGTTTCTCTATCCGGGTTTTCAATTCTTCTCTAATCTTTTTGGCGATGGCCACTCCATCGATTTTAGTCGCCGTCATATTAGCTGAACTATGCGAAAACAATCTCTGCGCAGTAGTTGCAATTCCACACGCTAGAGACCGCTGTCGTGCGAAATGAGAGAATCCAGTAGAAGACGAACCACTAAGAAGTCTCCGTCTAGAGGTTGGTTTGTATCCAGAAGCAGCCAAAGCCCAGGAAGTTGCTGCTTGAGCAGGGTGGTGGAAGAAATGTAGTGTCAGCGGAGTAGGTGCCTGTGCCAATCGCATACTGTGGAGAGCGTCAGGGCCGGTGGGTAGCAAGCTCAATGCTCTCGTTCGTGCTTGCCTATAATACAAAGCTCCCTCGCCAAGCCAGTCGCCCGGGCTTAGAATCTACCTCCACAACACTAAGGACCAGCCGCTGCAGGCAACTTATTGCGAAGTGGGTAGGAATATATACCGGCCATTAGGAACATTCGGTGTTGGGGTTTTCACTTGAAGATTATTTTCGCCGGTCACGTCTGGAGCCGAGAAACGCGCGCTTGTGTTGTGGCGATTTGATTGGCTGAGACGCGCACACTGAGAGAAAGAACATCGAAAAGACGTTGAAAGGGACAAACCCATTTGTCACCAACTCTCATAACCCCCAATATGAGGCCCATACTGTTACAAGGACATGTACATATATATACCTTTTCCCCCGCCACTCCTTTCGCCCGTCGCTGATTGATCTTTTTACAGGAGCGTTCCCTCACCCAGATAAAGTAAGTCCCACTCATCACCGCGGCCCATCACGGACACGGGCAGCATTCATACTAACTTCGCCGAAGATACACTAAAGATGGCGACATCCTCTTCTCAACAGCAAAAGACCACGTAGTCTGCGCCTGGTTCTCCGCCAACGGCGAACGGCTAGGTACCTACCATGGCCACCAAGGCGCTCTCTGGACGGTCGACGTCGACCCCTCAACTACGCTGCTAGCTACTGGCGCGGCAGATAACACTATCAGAATATGGGATGTCAAGACGGGAAAGTGTTTGAAGACCTGGGACTTTCCCACGGCAATCAAGCGAGTGGAGTTCTCAGAAGACGGGACTCAATTGGTGGCTGTGACAGAGCAACGGATGGGGTACCTAGGCACAATCGTGGTTCTAGACATCGCAGTAGATACCGATGCCGAGCAAGTGGATGAACCAAGGCTAAAGATAACCTGCGAGGAGAGTAAGGCTACAGTTGCCGGCTGGAGCTATTTATCCAAATATATTATCGCCGGTCATGAAGACGGTAGCATATCGCAGTATGATGGCAGGGTACATATGATCCCTTCTGGGAAACCGAGGCCAAAAGCCGTGGCTGACAGCAGACGCACCATAGACCGGTGAGCTTTTGCAAAACGTTCAGGCGCACGATGAGGGGTTCCAAGTCACAGACCTGCAATGGGCCCCCGACAGGACATACTTTATAACCGCATCGAAAGATAAAACGTCAAAGGTAGGCCTATGCCCCCTACGCGAGTATTCACTTATATTGGTATTAATATCCGATCCTCCATGCAGATTCTAGCTGCAAACAACCTCAAGATACTCAAATCCTTCGCTACTGACACACCTCTCAACACTGCGGCAATCACCCCCAAAAAGGACTTTGTCATTCTCGGTGGTGGTCAAGCTGCCATGGATGTGACGACCACATCCTCCCGCCAAGGTAAATTCGAGGCTCGTTTTTATCACCGTATCTTTGAGGACGAAATCGGGCGCGTGAAGGGCCACTTTGGGCCGTTAAATACCATTGCAGTCCACCCCCGGGGACAGGGTTATGCTAGTGGGGGGGAAGACGGCTATGTGCGCATACACCACTTCGATAAACCTTATTTCGATTTCATGTACGAAGTAGAGAGAGAGCAGGCGAGGCGGTAGCTTAGGATAAGGGTTAGCCAAAAAATTGGCCTCAAGCACCACCTCCTATGATAATCATCCGTACACATGAGATCCAGAGGCAAACGAACCAAAAAAAAAAAAAAAAAATGTAACTAAGACGATTCCTGTTGCCAAGGTATAGCCAAGGAATAGAGATGGGATGGGCAGAGGAACACCACGTAGAACAAAATGGTTGGCTAATATCCCCAAGGTCCTCACCGGTCGACCTCCCCTGTCACGTCCCACCGTACAACAAACAACCGGTGTTTTTTTTTCTTTCCAACCCCCCTAAGCATGACAAAGAAATGCTCACCGGCGTGTAACCGTCACCTCAACGGCTTCTTTTTCCCCTTCCCACCCCCCCCTCTCCGTATGCAATATCGATACGTATTCTACGGCTGGCGGGAGCAAAACCATACCGAAAGGGTGTCACCGGGCAAGCTTTCACGACAAAATAAAATTTTCCTTTCGTCCATCTAGCAAATGAACCCGACTGGCGCGAGGGCTTTCTTCGCTGGCTTGTAGACAGGAGATAAAAAGAAATAAAAAGAAAAACAAAAATGGAGACAAGGCAATCCTGCTTTTTTTCATCAAAGATATCGCACATGAACCGCACCCGCAAGACCAAAATCTTGATCTCAAACAAGTAAAGCCACTGCCCCTGTCTAATGCCAAAACCCGAATGATTCCCTCTGATTTTCGCCGAAGGACTTTGCAAAAAAGCCAAGTATGCGTTCGTGTAGTGCGTTCCAGCCAATCTAGCTACCAATAAAACGGGTGGGGGAAGAACGTTGAAAGTCCTTCGAGACAAATAAAGACCCCAAAAGCGAGTTCACTGCTAGCTAGGCACTGTTCTTTTCCTCCCCACCCCCCCTTTTAGGGAGTGTTTTCACCTTGTGGTAATTCCTAAGGTGCTCCTTGAGGTGATCGTCACGAGTGAAGGCGTCCTCGCCTCTGCGACTGCACTTCTTGTACGGGCAGTCGTACTGCGGTGGGTTAGGGCTGTGGCGGGTTTTGAGATGCCGTTGGAGGTCGGCCTTCCGGGTAAAAACACCATCGCAGTAGGATTCCAAGCAGGGCCATCGGACCGGCACCTCCCCTTGCCTACAACGGGTATGGGTTAGACATATGGGGAACGAGAGAATTGGTCGTAAGAGGGGCAGGACTCACGTTTGGCTGATGATGTAGGATCGTGGATAGTTATATGTCAAAAACTCTTCTTTCAGCGACCAGTAGTTCATACCATCGGATCTAACGTATTCGTAGTAGTGCTGCAGGGTCTCAATTGGTGGTGCGTCGGGTTCGGAGCTGCTAGAACTCATTGTGGTTCGGCTTTTGTCTGCTATCCTTAGTTCTAGCTGGAGGTTTCAATGTTCGGAATGGGTCCTTACATCTGGGTTCAGGATGCTGAGTGCCCTAGATATAGTAGAAGACGGTATTGGCGAGCCGGCTTTGTCGCCCTAGGGCGGTCTCTCATATGGCCTGAGGTGGCTACATCGGTGGCTCTAGCTGGAATTACCTCTATAGAGCTTCCGGTTTGCCTCACTTTTCCTAAGCCCTTTCCCGGATCCTGTAGAATTGAGGCATTGCCCCTCGCCTCAACTTTGCTCCTGCTTTGTTAAGACGATGTTTAATACCAATTCCTCCTGCATGATTCAACTGCCCTTCCCTCCTAAACCGCTAGCACGCCTCGTATTTTGAGATCAAGAGGTCGTTCGTTGGATCCCTAGGTCACATAAAACGCCGCCCCATTTTCTGAATATGCCCTTTGAATTTCCTGTCCATAGTGCCGGACGCCCTCTTATTCATACCGGCAAAGCACCGACATTATGGTGGCAAAGAGAGGCCAGGGCTGATCCATCGTATGGTCCGAGATACGGTTTACTGTCAATAAGGGCGTAGTGCTGTCAGAGATATACCGCCCTTTCACCTGTTGCCCCATCCAACGCTGCTTAGCCTTAGAGCTCCCCCGGGACCAAACGTTCTTGTAAAGCTAGCCACTTAGGGATAAGAACCCATCCCATGTGCGATACTCCTACCCAGCTGCTGTTAGCAATTGGATAGAATTGGAGCGTTTGGGGTACGCGCGGCGCGGTGAGCTCCTTGCGAAGCCCCCGCCATCCTCTTCACTCACCGGGTATAGTATCACACCGGTCTCGGCCGGCATTGGGTTGCAGGAGCAAATGCGAGATGAGGCAGACGCAACGTCCAGGACTCCAAGAACCTGTTTGCCCATGTTATATGGGCGAATATGGGGGTTGCCTTGGTTGCGTGTGTAGTCCCAGCAAGGACCGTCGTGTTACCAGGGCGAGTGCAAGAGGGACCGCCCCTTTGCCCCGCCAAAGCTCGGTTCGTACCTCTCACCTCCAGATGATGGACGTTCATCCCAACACACTTCACCCAACCACCCCCTTCGATCCCATCTGCGCAAAGGGCCGGCTAGTAGCCTCAGGAGCAATCGTGGTCTTACCACAGATGTCCGCACATTCTACCAGATTCCGCTTTATATCGATCGCCGCCGCCTCTTTTTCGCACTTAGCGCGCGAACCGCTCCCACAGTAAATCATAGTCAGGAGATATTCGACGTCCTCCAGCACCTGAGTCGCGGCTCGATATATTTTCCCCTCCTGCTGTATACCCAGGCGTATGTATACCCTAGAGCTGGGACCATCACCGCACCCCAATTACCTCGGGCGTTCGACTGCTTTGGTACCGCTCGTGGCGGGGTGTACAGGCTGCAGTCGCTGTTGCTAACTGCTGGGGAGCGACGGCAGCAGTAGCGGCGGCGATAGAGCACCGGGAGCTATCTCGACGAGTATGATGTGCTAAAGGAAATTTGAGGGCCCGAGCAAGAGGAACCACCGGCTTCTTATCATCCAGTGCGTAGGGTTTGGGCAGCCTCTAGAACGGTTTGCTCGACTCACGCACTTAAAATCAATTGGAACCTTACGAGTAGAGGGAATCAGGCGGAGAAGCCTTGGACAGCATACTCTACTAGAACTTAGCCGCAAACGTTCAGCCGGAAGTCCTCTTGCCCTCCCGGTGATACCTTTTGGGACTCGATTGCAATGCTACTAAGAGCAGGCACTGGACGATCACTCAAACCTATGTTTCATTCGAGTAGACTATTTGCTATTATGAACAAGACACAACCAAGCCTCCAAGGCCTGATGGTACTGTCTGCAATTCCGCAACGCCTAGTCCACCTCCATTGCCCGGTTACTGCTAGAAACTCATAAGTCATCCTCAAGGAATTTATAGGCAAACTTAAAATCCGCCTTTCGTCGATTCATCCTACGGTAGGAATACAGTCAGTAGGTTCACTCAACTGAATATTATTGGCTCAACAAACTGACCAAGTGCTCTCGTAGTCGAAAAATCTATACGTCCCCTGCTCAAACTCGTCCGTTATCGTCTTCGGTTCTTCATGACGCTGGAACCACGTCTGGTATTGCTTATGAAACCGCCAGCTCTGGCTCTTCAGCGCCTTCGCCGCTAGATATTGCTGGTATGTGCCCTGACGGTAATAGAACACATAAAAAAGGGTATCTGTATCGATCTGCGAGTACAATTCTGGGTCGTTGAAGATCGGTAACGGTTCTTGGGGATAGTACTTGGGAGTGTCGTATCGGGTTTGGGGTTTATAATGTCTCGGCTTTTCTGCGTCGACTGATTCGGGACAGTGGTTCTGAGATGCGCTCAATAGACGATGTACTGTTTGTGTTTGGGTGAGCGAAACACGGTTTTTGGTAGTCTCGAAGGATTGTATGAGATCTTGCAGCCCCGGCGGTAAATGATATATGGATTCATCAACTCCAGATTTCAAACCTGATTGAACCTGTGCAATTCCGTTTGTCCGGCCGCTTGGTCCTGGTTGTTCCACATTGACCAAATTTTGATCAGCTTCTGGAGCTTGCATATTGATTTGCCTCGTTGTCTCGGGTTCGTTGGTCTGCTGTAATGCTGCGGCATTACCGTTCGTGGATATTCCTGAGACTGGGGCTGGAGCTGGAGCTTGCGGATTTCGCGGCACAGTCTCCACAACCTCCAAAGCTGGCGTCTGCGGTACGCTGCTACTAACGCTAACGCCGATAGCAACACTCGAGTGGCTTAACGCGGGCGATTTCGCCTGCGCCTGAGAACCGGAGGGGGCGTCTGGAACTGGGGCAGCTGGTTTTTGGCCTGGCGCTTGGACTGTGCTCGTAGGCAAGGAATGAGCAACACTAGGTGATGTCGCGGAGCTTGATTTTGTTCCGCCTGCTACTGGCGGTAGTGGAACAAGACCGCTAGACGCTGGAACAACTGCCCCTGGAGGTGGTGGCAATGGAGCGATCCCCACGCCGTTCTTATCGCTTGCTGCAGCAGCAGCAGCTGCTGCCGATGCATATTTTAGAGTCTCACCAGCGGGTCGTGTTGGCAGCGGCGCTGGTTTCATATTACTATTAGCGGCACTTGGTAACGGCGTATGTAGGGTAGCAAGCGCGGGGAGAGGTGACTTCATTTGTGTCGAGGGCCTCCGGGCTGCCAACGGTGGTTCTGATACCGATGATGATTTGGATTTGCCTCCCACTACACTCGTGCCTCGAACCTCAATATCTACCGCATCATCCTGTATCGATTGTGTATCTTGCGAAGAGACCCGATCGTTGTCGTTGTTCATGCCGAAGATATCCTCCTCCTCAGATAGATTGAGGTCGTCATATATACCATCGTCGTCGAAAAAGTCAACATCTTGGTTGTTGTCCACATAGTTTTTTATATCCTCTTGCAGGCCCGTCACTTGCTCTGTCTCTAGACCACCGTTTTCTAACGAGCGCAACATAAGCTCAAGTTTGCCCTGATGCCATTTATGCCGTTCTGTGAGCCTCTCTATCTCAGCCACCCTATCAGCCTTTGATGTGTCTCTTTTCCCTTTCTTCAGGTTTGCTTGCAGAGCTTCGGCCTCGGCCTCGAGCGTCTCAATCTGTCGCTCTAGTTCTTCCACCATTGAATTAAGAAATTGGCAGGCCTCTAGTTTCTCCTTCTCCTTCGGATCGAGCTTCGCCGCAGCCGACAGGCCTTCTTTCGAATACGCTTTGGTTTTCATTTCCTTCTCGACGGCCTTGAACTTCTCCATTTGCTAGCCATCCGGGTTGTTAGTTAAGATTACCATCGCAGATGAGCATCGCACCCACAGTCTCAATGAGCTTTCGCTGTTCCAGCAGCGGTTTCTTATCCTTGATCTCATTGCTCGCCGCCCATGTCTTGATCTGGTCTCGCTGCCGTTGAAGCTTCTTGATCTCCCGTTTCAATGCATCTTCCATTTTTTCCTTCTGCGAGGCGTTCGTCGTCTGTTGGATCTTGTCGAATATACCCTCAAAAGCCTGTATACCTTCCGACACCCGCTTAAAACATCGGTCAACTTCTTGTTGTAGCTTTCGTTGCGCCATATTGTACAAAGGCTGGACAGATGAGGGTTGTTACTAAGTTCCTGATGAATGTATCGATGTTGGATGTAGAATCGAAGCTCAAAGGTGATGATGCAGGCCGTGAGCAGAGCAAACCTCGCGCTAAGCGAGTTCGGCTTCGCGATCCAAAACGCGACTCCCCAGCAATATCGTCACCCATTATTAGGTTTTTGCTCCCCCTCCGCTGCCTAAAGTGCTAGAATTCTGAGGTATCAATGGGGCCCCCTGCTTCGGAGTTCTTACTTCCTTCCAAATAGTTTACTGTGTGCGGCCCAGTCTCAGACGTGGATAAGATGAGCTGCGGACGCCGCTGGTCAGGCTCAGAATCGGTTACTGGTGTCCCCGTGGTCCCCTGCAGCTCCTCTGTATATTCATTGTTGTGCCCGAGTGCTGCGAGGAACGTTCGGCCGATCGCAAGCTTCTTCACTTGTCCTCTAGCCAGCTAAACGCAATGAAAGGTCGGGCCGCCGAGACCCGTTGTTATTCCATGTCTGATGCAGTGCAGCCATTCTACAAAGGGTCCTTTCTGCCTCAGTTACGGTGGACCAGCAACTCGTCTCATCTATCGGAAAGGGAGTCTTAGTTTTTGCCGCTGTAGCACCTGGAGATACTGAAAGAGAAGCAGATTTATTGGCTTCAAAAGTGATAAAGATGAAATTGTGGGACGACGAGGACGGAGCTAGGGTACCCATTCCTGTATCTTCCCAGACCGAGCAGCAGCAGCCTTCTAATTCTACAATGCTACAGTGGAAGCAGAGTGTGCAAGACATTAACGGGGAGGTTCTGTGTGGTACGCTATCACAGCCTGCCGCTAGCACATAATCTGACGAACACCTTTCCAACAGTCTCGCAATTTACGCTTTTGGCCTCAATTAAGGGATCCAAGCCCGACTTTCATGGGGCCATGGCGGGTGACCGGGCGAAGGAGTTGTATGACTATTTCGTTATGAAAATTCAAGAAGGCTACGATCAGGGAAAGGTCAAGAACGGAGTCTTTCAAGCGATGATGAAGGTCGGCTTAATCAACGATGGACCGGTATGCAAGTGCACGCCGCACGGCGTTGAAGCTCCCAACCGGGCGGTTCCTTCCCTGTTCAGTTTTGTCCCGCCGCGTGAATAGCTGACTTTGAATCAGGTTACGTTGGAGATTTCAGCCAGTCGCAAACCTTGAACCGGCGAAGGTTGGCGGGACATAATGTGTGGCATGGCGGGGGTTCGGTTTCCACGTTGGTTTGGCCGATGGGCCCGCCGGTCAAGCTACGGAGCTTACCCAGATACCAATCTAAACTCTTGAGCGCTTGACAACTAGGTATACTAGAAAAGCGCCTAGCTTAGGAAACATGGCTATTGTACATATGGTAAACATGCTCCACGCGGCGCGGTGAAATCTTGGCGCGCACAAAACCCACATTATAGAATCTTCGATAGCCTTCTGCTGCCTAGAACCTTCCCCCGCCCAACACCTTCATAACAGCCCAGCTTGTTCTCCCTCGCTCGAGCAATTCAGATCGAACTCTCCATCCAGTGTCACCTAGGATCCAACATGGCCACGCAAACACAAGGTGAGCAGCGGAGGTATACTCCACGGCGTCTGTGACCTGGTCTGATATCCTACCTTCTTATAGGACGCAGTAAAGTTTTCTTTGAGGTTCAGCAGGGTAAGGAAAATTTAGGTCGTATTGTCTTTGAGCTTGTGAGTCTCGTTCACTTGCCCGTCAAATAGGTAGGTTGGTTTGCTAATATTATCACGATTAGTACAACGATGGTGAGGTTGCCTGCATCT
Organism: Geoglossum cookeanum; assembly: GCA_021527025.2. NCBI lineage: Eukaryota > Fungi > Ascomycota > Geoglossomycetes > Geoglossales > Geoglossaceae > Geoglossum > Geoglossum cookeanum. Next base: position 24,384 of record JAJDFF020000119.1, read on the forward strand.
ACCTACGATAAGTTCCAAACACTAAGCCGCGCTTACGGTAGTCGTACCAAAAACGGCGGAAAACTTTCGTGCTCTATGTACTGGAGAGAAAGGTTTCGGAAATGCTGGCAAACCGCTACACTACAAGGGTATGCATCTCCAACGCCCGGCAATCGCTACTGAGCCTAACAAGCTGGATCAAACCCCCAGGCTCCGGATTTCACCGTATAATCAAGAATTTCATGATCCAAGGTGGTGATTTTACAGCTGGTAATGGAACCGGGGGCGAATCGATCTACGGAGAGAAGTTCGAGGACGAGAACTTTAAGCTGAAACATGAAAAGCCGTTTCTCCTTTCCATGGCAAACGCTGGTCCAGGTATCCGAAATCCATGTCAGAATGCTATTCTACTTGAAAGGCTAACCATCTTAGGCACCAACGGCTCCCAGTTCTTTATCACAACAGTGCCGACGCCACATCTCGACGGAAAACATGTAGTATTTGGGGAAGTCATAGCCGGCAAGAGTGTAGTACGTCACATAGAGAATGTCCCGACCCAATCTAGTGACAAACCAGCCCAACCCGTTACCATCATTGGCAAGATTCCAGAAGCTCCCCATAGTCAGGCACCCCGTAGCTAATTACAAACCAGACTGTGGAGAACAGCCTAGTGGCACCGGCCCAATTGCCGGACAGCGCCCGGTAGATGCTACGGGTGACTCATATGAGGATTTCCCTGCAGATCAGGGCGATAATCTGAGCGGGGCTGAAATTGTCAAAATCGCTAGTGAGCTGAAGGAATTCGGCAACAAAGCTTATAAGTCTAACAGCTGGGATCTGAGCCTCAAGAAGTATCAAAAGGGCCTCCGCTACCTACGGGAATACCCAGCACTACAAGAGAACGACCCGCCAGAACTCGGCAAGGAACTAAATGCCCTTCGCTTTACTCTTCATTCCAACTCAGCCCTCTGCCAAATCAAACTATTAAGCTTTGAAGACGCCAGAACATCCGCCTCGAATGCGCTAGAGACTCCCGATACGACGGACAAGGAGAGGGCCAAAGCTTACTTCCGCCGCGGCCAGGCAAACGTAGGTCTCAAAGACGACGAGGAGGCAGAGAAAGACCTCACAGAAGCGGTGAAACTTGCACCTAAAGACGCTCTCGTTGTTCAGGAATATGATTTCATAAAGAAGCGCTCAGCCGAGCGGAAGAAGAGGGAAAGGGAAGCTTACGGGAAATTCTTCCAGTAGAGGTTTTGTTTCCCCTCCGCGATTTGGTTACCAGCACAACCAGCAGCAACACAGAAAAATCATGTTCGGGACAACTCCGTACCATTATCTGGTTTTTTTTTTCACCCCAGCTCCCTTCATTACTAGATCAACTAGACTCTCAGAGAAAAATTTAAATAAAAAATAGAACACCTTTATTCCACCTATTATTCACTCGAAATGTTTCCCCTGAAGAGGTTCCATTCCGCAAACCTCCCAACCCCCCGCCGATCTCTGCTCTTTTTTTTTCGCCCACCATAAATAAAAATACAGTCCTCTTGTCGTTTGCATAGCCTGCAAAACCACCCCGAAAAAAGCCCCGGACTCCTTAAATTCTACCCATCCATCCGTCCATTAATTCTTCTAATCAGGGTACAGGTAGTTTAAACCAGTTTATGTATTTTTTTTTTTTTGGTTTAGATATGCCGTATTATATATATATACTGCGAAAGATATGTATTTACAAGGTGTTTTTTATTTCGCTATATGCTCTGTGGGTGTTTTGTGCTATTCGTCTGCTCCTGTTCTGGAGGTTTTGCCCCGACCATATTCTTGTAGCGCGACTCGACATCGCCAAAGGCATACCAATGTATTAGGTAAGCAGCGACAACTACACAGGGCGACCGAAAAATAACATCCCGACCTTGCTGTGATAACCCCCGAATTCACCACTTCTCTCTTTGCAACCCCATGCGACCATGGTATTTAGGAGCAACTAGGCTTTTCCTGTCCTATGGGAGTCCGATTGCTTCATTTAGACACTCCATTTCCCGCCATGTCTCGATAACCCGACCGGCACGATACTTCAGCGTTTCGGCGACATGGCTCGCCCAGAAGACAGTCTCGGAATTGGAGCAGAGGATCACTGCCATTCCACTGGAAAGGTTCCGTAACTTTTGCATCGTTGCACACGTCGACCACGGGAAAAGTACCCTCAGCGATCGTCTACTGGAGCTCACTGGAACTATCCAGCCGGGAGGGAACAAGCAAATTTTAGACAAGCTTGATGTAGAAAGGGAGAGGGGAATTACGGTCAAGGCTCAAACTTGCAGCATGCTATACAACCATAAGGGAGAGGATTACCTGTTACACCTGGTGGACACTCCAGGGCATGTCGATTTTCGCGCTGAGGTATCCAGGAGCTATGCCTCGTGTGGAGGGGCGATTCTGCTCGTGGACTCTAGCCAAGGAGTGCAAGCACAGACCGTTGCGAATTTCTACCTTGCTTTTTCCCAGGGCCTTCAGCTTGTTCCTGTTATCAATAAGGTGGATCTTCCGTCAGCAGATCCCGGCCGTGCATTAGAGCAGTTGCGGACCACCTTCGAGCTTGATACGGAAAAGGCGGTACTTGTTTCTGCGAAGACAGGTTTGAATGTAGAGCAAGTCCTACCCGTGGTTATCGAGCAAATCCCATGGTAAGTTGCGCTACTATACTTCCTTGGGATCCTGCTCTAACCTCCTTCAGTCCTGTTGGCAACCACCTCAAACCATTGAAGCTTCTTCTAGTTGATTCGTGGTATCACGACTACAAAGGTGTGATCCTTCTTGTCCGTATATTTGATGGCCAAATCAAGGCAGGCGACCACGTTACGTCTTTTGCCACCGGCTTGAAATATATTGTCGGCGAGGTTGGGATCATGTATCCTGATCAGACACCGCAAACCGTGTTGCGCGCCGGTCAAGTAGGCTATATCCATTTCAACCCAGGCATGAAGCGCAGCCAAGAGGCAAAAGTAGGTGATACCTACACTCATGTCGGTATGGAGTCACATGTGCAACCCCTCCCTGGATTCGAGGAGCCAAAATCGATGGTGTTCGTAGCCGCTTTCCCGGTTGACCAAGGCAGCCACCAACATCTGGAGGATAGTATCAACCAGTTGGTCCTTAATGACCGCAGTGTCACTATACAAAAGGAGTCTTCCGAAGCTCTAGGAGCTGGTTGGCGCCTCGGCTTCCTTGGAATGCTTCACTGTTCAGTATTTGAGGACCGTCTACGGCAAGAACATGGCGCGCATGTCATAATTACTCCACCTACGGTACCTTTCAAAGTTATATGGACCGACGGGAAAGAAACCGTTATCCAAAACCCCGCTGAGTTCCCTGAGTTGGACCGCAATCACGTTTCTCAGCTACAGGAGCCATTCGTCCTAGTAACAATCACCGTCCCCGAGGAATATTTGGGTACCGTTATCAAACTCTGCGAAGCCAATCGTGGAGAGCAGAAAGAGATGCAGTTTTTCACCGCCACTCAGGTTATTTTAAATTACGAACTTCCACTTGCTCATCTCGTTGACGACTTTTTTGGGAAGCTCAAAGGTGCGACCAAAGGCTACGCAACTCTCGACTACGAGGATGCCGGCTGGCGGTCGAGCAACATTCTCAAGCTACAATTGCTAGTCAACAAAATCCCCGTCGACGCCGTATCTCGCGTGGTTCATGCGAGCCAAGTCAACAAGATCGGGCGACAATGGGTGACAAAATTCAAGGAACACGTCGATCGTCAGATGTTCGAGGTCATAATACAGGCTGCCGCGGGGAAGCGAATCGTAGCTAGGGAGACGATAAAGCCATTTAGGAAAGACGTCCTACAGAAACTTCATGCGAGTGATATTTCAAGGAGGCGAAAGCTTCTCGAGAAGCAGAAGGAAGGGAGAAAGAAGCTGAAAGGTGCGTATTCGCAGATATTTGCAACTCATTAGGGCGTCAAACGTATATCTAACATCTCTCGGTGAAGCTGTTGGCAACATCTCGATTGACCACAAGGCTTTCCAGAAGTTCTTGGCAAAATGAGGCTCCGGCATGCCAAATAGCAAATACAGTCGAGTCGCGCTACAAGAATATGGTCGGGGCAATGGACTCCATTCTCATAGCGCGATTATTCTTATACATTCTTATAGTAGGAGCCCAGGATCAGGGTGGAGCTGCGTATTCATATTCTTATAACGCGAGATTCTTGTAACGCGACTCGACTGTATCTCCCATCTCGTAATGAGTCTACATCTAGTTTCTCAACTGTATGGCTAGAGTCACACGGCACAACTGGCTTGTGACGTGCTGCAGAACGGACATTGTCGTGGTATGCCTCGCCGCCGCCATGGCGCTACGGCATTGCCATCGGAAATGAGTAGAGCTTAGAGGGTTGGAATGCCCTAGGGCATTGTTGGGACGGGATGCCTGCCTTGGGGCACGGGAGGGCTACGCCGCAAGGCATGTGCGTAGGGGCGGAACCTCGCGGGCACCGGCCTTCAGGTTAATATAATGGACCTCTGACTGGTATCTAAGTAGTGTGGAAGGTAGATAGTTGAGCAAGTCAGTAGAAGTCGTCCGCGCCTGTAGGTATAAGCCCTAACTACTATTTACATTGTGACTACGTCGTGACCGCTATCTACATTGCTTCCAACCGGCCGCCCGACCGACCCGATTATCGCCGCGCCAACAGACATCGTTATGTACGTACTATATTTTTCAAGCAGAATCCTGTTCCGGCCTTTCCCTTTGCTCGTGCTCTATCCATCTTGCTTGGGGACTGTGACATGTTTGGGCGCTGATAATCGTTTGCCACGGCTCCTAGCTGCATATTATTCGTTTGGACCATACTCTTTGGGTTGGAGATTATCATGGGTGAAGCTTCTGGGCCAACCTATGTCAAATACGCCAGTGTGAACGGGTTCTTCCAACAAGGTGAATCTGATACTGACCCGAGTACTTTCGATTATGTATGTTGTCCTCATAATCTCTCTAACCGCTACTAAACGAGGGATTTTTGCAGACGACCACCAATTTCGGATTGATTGACCGCCCATACGACACCGATCATGATTATGACCCAGAGCGCAAGATGACCCAGTGGCAGCGGTTCCAACGTCAAGTACTCGTACTCAACCAGGGGGGCGGCAGAGACCTGAAGTATAAAGTGCTCTATCTCGGACGTCATGGAGAAGGGTATCATAATGTCGCTGAATCATATTATGGGACACCTGAATGGGACGTACGTACTGGATCCATAACCCCATATCACATTAGCAGTAAAATATGGTCTGGAGACTGAATCACTTCTTGCCCCGCCTTCTTAGAGTTATTGGTCCGAGCTTGACGGAAACGGTGAGATTGAATGGGCTGATGCTCATCTAACTACAATCGGCGAGGGTCAAGCTAAAAAGGCCAATGCTTTCTGGGAGAGGGAGATAGCCATAGAGAAGATACCAGTTCCTGAAAGATACTACACAAGCCCCCTCAGTCGCTGCCTTGCCACAGCTAGTATCACGTTCACTGGCTTGGCGGTTCCTAGTCAGCACCCCTTCATTCCTGAAGTGAAAGAGGTACTTTGTCTTCGCCCTAGCCATGGCTATATCTTTTACTGCAGTGCACTAAACATGATGGTTTTAGAAACTGCGGGAGGCAATTGGCCGCCATACATGCGACCGTCGGAGAAGTAAGGCATACATCAACGAAAATTACCCCAGCTATAAAATTGAGTCAGGTTTCACCGAAAATGATGAGCTTTGGGTACCGGACCGTAGGGAAACCGCCTCCGAACAGACAGCTCGATCAAAGGAACTATTAGATGATATATTTAGTCACGACGACAGCACATTCATCTCATTTTCGAGCCACTGCGGTGAAATTGCCGCTATTCTTAGAGGTTAGTCACTCCTCACACATTCGAATAATCTCGGATATTCATTTCTGCCCCTTAGCAATCGGCCACCGAGAATTTGGTCTTGTAACCGGAGCAGTAATGCCAGTTCTGGTCAGAGCAGAAACCGTTTATACCAAACCGCCATCAGTTAGTATCGAGGCGGCTCACGGCGCTCCCATTTGTACGCCAGACCCAGCAGCTACTGCCCGTGTATGAGTTCGGCTTCTGTAGAGACTTGTATATGTATAGCGGACATAAGAATGTGAATAGGGATGTTTATCAGAATTCAGACCCTTGAAAACAAACGCCTGGTAATAATAATACCCTTGAGTCTCGGAGCTGCAAAAACCCAAATGCAAACTAGTAGTACTACCCTAAGAACGCTCCCCGGTGCCGACTAATGTTGGTGGAGGGAAACGCTCCCATACCCATTTCAATATGCCGTTCAGTCTCATTTTGAACATCTCATTGTCTTCCGAATCACCATCTGTATCTGTGCCCCCAAGTTAGCGTCTATACAAGAAGTCTGCAAGTAGTCTGCAGTTTCCCTGTTGTGGCAGCAAGCTTACCTTCTACCGTTAAGCCGACATCTCCCGTGGTCGGGGGCTTCCGGGTGGTAGTAGTGTTCGCTAGACCACTCTCACTCGCAAGTTTGTATTGTCTGGTACTTTGTTCTACAACATCCCCAGCAACGGCGCCAGCACGGTTACTATTTCTTGTAACCGGTCGTGTAGCGCCATCCTTCATCTCGATATCAATGGATCGTGTGATAGATGATTCTGTTCTTTCACCCCCCCAATTGCTGTCCGTTTCAGTGCTTTCACCATCGACGGGGTAAATTTCTCTTTCGCTATCCCCTTCGCCCTGACTATCTGTATCTTTAGGAGCCTGCCGGTGGGTCTTTCGATGTTGCCGGAGATTATCGGATCGTGAGCATGACTTTCCACAGATGTCGCATCTGAACTTTTTCTCCTGTGAATGCACGGTCCGCTTGTGGCGAGAAAGGTGCTCAGCCCGAGCGAAGGTCGAGCGACAAATGTCACACTCGTGTTGGTACTGGCCGGGCTTGCCAGCGGACCGGCCATGTCGCCGTTTTGTGGTAGTCATATCGGTGCTATGTAAACGATCTTTTGTCAGCATAGGGGAAATAGGCGGGGACAGCCTTGTGGCCGCAGGGTGCACAAAATAGAAGTAGTGCCAGAAAGGCTCCGAAATGCTGGTAGACTCTAACAAGTGTGCTAAAGTATATGAAAATAGAAAGAGCCGGTTGAGCTATATAGCTGCATTAGACCGGGTCGCAGCTTGATATGCTTGGGTGCGCGGCCTCAGCCCAAACCTTCAGTGACTGATTTGAACTCCATACGACACGCGAATATGTGTCTTCATCGAATCATGGTGTTAATATTGGCTTAGGGGTGTGCTGCAGTAGTCGCAGAATAACAGAACCCTCTGCCCACCTTATGGAGACACTGAGGGTAATCCTGGAGGACCGGATTGAGCTGGCTTGAGCCAGAAAGCTGGTTCCACCCAGTGCACCGAAGTATTGAATGTGGTGGAGGGGTTTGGGAGCAGTGTTAGCTTCGAGTAGGTAGAGGAACGTTGACTTCAATCAGTGACTTCCAAGAACAAAACTCTGGCGCCCAGAGGCCACAAGCAATCCCTCAGATCACAATATTAATGCTGTATCGCACTCAACAAAAGCCATGCAAGGAAAACAGATTATAGAGCGTCACAGAGCCGAGGGAATGGTGATGAAGCAAATGCTATTAATGTACGTTTGTAGGCCACCGTCGCAATTGCATACAAGGGCCGAACTATCACTGGTGAGCTATCGACGATGACCGAGTCTCCCCTCATCCGTGTTCTTCGCTAGACATAATCAGGGATACATACTCATCCATAATCGCGCATCTTGGTTCAGGCAAACAACATCCTACGGATCAGCTCTTGGGTTCGTTCGGCGAGTGTGACTTTGGAGAATAAGACCAGGAGATAATAAAGAGAAACGATTTTTCTATCTACAATCAGCACGGGGCAGGTGGTGGTGAGCAGTCTTGGAGCGTTCTTCGTTCCGGCGGTGGAAGGTGTGACGATGTTGTCGATGGTTGGCCGGTTGGTAACGAATAAGCGATCGCCCAGTGACCGAACCTTATTCATCAAAACACAGCAGGCATGTATCAAAGCCTCTGGGTGGGGTTTTGGCCGCCATCTACACTATGTGTCTTTCGGAGCCGCATCTTTGGTGCGCTGGGCGTCGTAGACGCACCGTGATTGTACCCATACAGGAGTTGCTAGATAATGTCAAACGCAAAAAGAAAGTTCCCTCCCCTAGCCCTCGCCCCCTATCCACTCCCAGAGCCTACTAAACAAAGCGAACGGTCAAGAACTTAGTCGGAAGTAAGTCTGTCGGAAATGTCAGATTAGGAGATTCTGTTTTACTGCGGGCGACCGACGTCGATCATACCTGTAGCTGACTAGTGTATCAACCCTATGGTTGCTAGTGCTGAAGCTCCTCAATTGCACTTTCTCCCCGTCTTCAATTTCTTTGGCGTCGCTGTCTCCCCACTCCATAGGAACTTCCGAGTCCGCGTCCGCATACACTAGTACGTTGAACGTACAGTTCCCATCAAGCATGGGAAGAAATGTCACGGAAGCGGTAATCTGTCGGAAGATTGCCTGAATTTCGTCTTGAATCTCCTTTTCCGTCTTCTCAGGAATGGGTTCAGCCTCCCTGTCCCCCCATCGGTTAGCGAGATGAAACGCTCACTCAGTCTCACAAGCATCCTGAGCTAACCCTGGTGTAGCATTCTCCTTGTCCGTTGCCCTCTGCGCCAGCTTCGCCTTCGCCCCCTTGCCCAATATTTGAACCTGGATTGCTCGTTCTTAGTAGAGGTCTCTCACCATTCACCTAGAGGAGCTTACATCAAACTGCCATCTCTCGAGATGTTCGCCAGTTTCCTTGCTCGTGATTACAATTATGAGCTTCGAGATCTTTCCCCCAATCATCCACTTGTTGAGCTGAGACATAATCTTCTTGATGTATGCCTTGACTTGGTCATCGCAAGATACTGATGATCTGTTAGATTAAACCTTCACGAACTGATTGTTGGAGGGGTTCGACCTAGGATGTTTAACCCATATTTCTTCACACTGCATAAGTAAGTTAGATCCTACTACTAGACATTCTGGGGGAAGTCGGACTCACGCAGTGAAGTCCTCTGCGGGGTAGACTCCTCTCTGGTAGCTGAAGGTCGGTTAGATACTGCACAGCGTCGTACTTGGGAGGAACCCATCCTACAGAATTGTGTTGATAGAATACTCAAACTAATTTGCAGTCAGCGCGCTAAGCTTAGTGGCGTTGATAGGGCTCCCCCGGACAAATTCTGCAATCAATTTCGATGATCCTGTAAAAGCTGGTTCAGCTGTAGTGTCTACAGAACGACCTCGGGGTGCCAACCTTTCAGCGCCAGCCTGTGGGTCTTGGATTTCCCCTTTTCTATAGACATCTTGGCTTTCAGAAGATCGAATTGCGATGTATGCCTACACTACTCTGTGCAATTGTGCAATGAATCCGAGAACCTATATGATTGTCGATGAGCAAGTTGAATAAACAAAGTTTCCACGGCAACGGTCAACCTCGAATAAACCTTAACGTTACATAAGCATGGCCCTACGATCAGCGAGAGAATACAGAGGAAAGAGTAGAATAGGCCTAAAAATAAGAAGTATTGGAGAGCGGTCAGCTTGTTTAATATATATTAGAACCAAAAGCTCTCTTTATTTGCGGATGCACATCACCGAGGTGGAGGCCGAATGAGGCTCAGCGCTTGTATGATTCATCAAATTTCTTTTATAGACACATAACCTTCACACACTCTCTCTCACACCGCAACGCGCAACACGCAACACACAATCTATACGGGACCCACTTAACCAACAGCCTGATTTCAAGTTTCCACATCGACTTCCACAACCTAACATTCTATTCTGCAGTCCCCAAAGAACAGCCAAAATGTCTGACTGGGAAACCCCTCTCAAGATCGGTCGCAAGTACAATGGCCCGGCGGAGCGTGAGACTGTAGTGAGAGGGAAGAGCGCACTCAACGCTGCGACGAGGACTGGATCGGTAGTTGCCACCGAGAAGAAATACGCAGTTGGCAACACGGTATGTTTCCTCCATTCTTTCTTAATTTCTATTGAGGATTATTGCCCTCGGTCTCACTGAGCTTAGCTAACCGCCAGATAGGCCACAAAATCTACCACCGAAGGCCAACGCCTCACAAAAGTTGACCGCTCCGATGGCATCGTGAAACCTAACACCGTCGGTGAAAAAGTTGGAAAGGCTATTGCAGCCGCCCGCGTCAATCGTGAATCACCTCTCGCGAAACGCTTAGCCACCAAGAGCGAGGAAGGGAAACCCGTCACGCAGCTCGATCTTGCTAGGGCCATCGGGATCAAGGTCGCGGAGTTGCAGAAATTTGAAGCCGGCACTGCCACTCGGCAGCCGGGCGTGTTGCTAGGGATGGAGAGGGAACTGGGCGTGAAGCTTACGGGCCGTGAAGATCTTCTCGGGACGCCAGTTCAACCGAGGGGCAAAAAGGGAGAATCTTCTAAGACAGGAGGAGGCTCTGCTCAGGGAAAGGGAAAAGGAAAAGGAAATTAGGAGGGTGTTTGGCCGTTTCATAACTATATAATCGACGAGTGAGTGTACGTGATGCGGGAGCTTCATCCTTCAAATTTTCGTCAACGGTGCCGTTTTCACTAAACCCTCCGTGCATGAGCGATTAGTCTACCCTTTGCCCCACAGCTTGTCTAGCGTAGCATTATTCCGGAGGTTCAATAAACGGTATCTCATCAGTCACGACAACCCATCTAGAGATTCTCAGTTTGCTGTTTTTCTACCTTATGAAACGCAAAAATATATTTACAAGCATACTGAGTTAATGTGCCTGCGCGCCTAACGTCACTCATAGCCTCTCCTTTAGCATTTCACCTAGGCGTTTCTCTACTGCATTCAAGTACTCGGACGTTAGGGCGTAATCCTTCCTGTCTTTCAGACCACATGCCAATGCCTATTTCCGCAGCCAAGTCAGTAATATGGCCTCTGCAACTCTTGTTTTCATTTTTTTCAGGGTATAAGCGGAATCTCACCAGGTCTTTCGTCATTATCCCGTCAATATCCACCGTATCTATGCAGGCCTTCTCTAGGCTTTCTGCAAATGCTACAACTTCGGGTGTGTTGTCTAGTGTCCCCCTATGCAACAGACCTCGCGTCCATGCAAATATTGATGCGATCGGGTTCGTGGACGTTTCGTTGCCCTTCTGATACTCACGGTAATGCCTTGTTACTGTGCCATGGGCTGCTTCCGACTCGAACGTCTTGCCATCAGGTGTAACTAAAACGGATGTCATAAGGCCGAGGGAGCCAAAGCCTTGGGCGACGATGTCAGACTGGACATCCCCGTCGTAATCTAGGTAGCGCATCAGCGACTATCTCAAACGGTGGTTTCGCCTGTGGGGGCAGAAGTGTACTTTTCATTGCAATGATATACCCGCCAGAGCTCTTGATCATTTGTGCAACCATATCGTCGATCAGCCTATGCTCGTACCAGATCCCCTTCTCCTCAAACGCTTTCTTATAATCCTTCTCGTAAATTTCCTGAAAGATATCCATAAAGCGCCCATCATATTTCTTCAAAATCGTATTTTTCGTGCTCATGTACATTGGCATTCCTTTGGTTAATGCGAGTTTGAAACCACTGTGTGCGAACCCGGTAATTGACTCGTCGGTATTGTATTGGGTTTGTGCAATACCTCCGCCATTCTTGAACTCGTAGACCTTAATCCTCTGCTCCTTGCCCCCTGTGGGCGTGTATATCATTTCAAGGGTTCCAGGGCCGCTGGCGACGATGTCTTTGGCCCGATACTGGTCACCAAAGGCATGACGACCTATGATGATAGGTTTCTTCCATCCCGGAACGAGCCTAGGGATGCGCGGGATAACGATCGGTTCGCGGAAAACAGTGCCACCACTTGAGATGAGAGCTGTCAGCTATAGAATAGCCACAGAAGACTTGGTAGACCCACAGGTGATTTCGAATAGTCCCATTCGGCGATAGCCACACTGCGGTAAATAATGGTTAGAAAAGCACAGCCGCAACCAATTGCCGCTGTGAACGCACTTTGCTTGAGCCCAAACTCCTTTACTCTAGCCTCATCTGGCGTGATGGTTGCACACTTCACACCAACAGAGTATTTCTTGATGGCCTCTGCCGCATCAATTGTGACCTGATCATTGGTCTGGTCTCGATACTCGAGGCCCTAGGTACACGATTAGTAGTCGCACAGGCACTCTAGGATATTAGCTTACCAAATCGTAGTATTTGAGGTCGATATCAAGGTAACTCCACTAGTCAGCGAGATTGTCCTATCATCGCGCAAGCCGAACTTACGGATGTATGAACTATTTCGTTAGCAAGAGCGTTCGTCCGTCCGTGTCCCCACCGAGGCCGCATCAACTAACCTTGTCTTTAATATCCTTCCAGATAATCCTCGTCATCTATATTGCGCCAAAGTAGCAATTGTCAATAATGTCTCTTCAGGCAGAGGATCAATTCTTCCCGCCATACCTCGTCGCCGTCGAGCCTTCAATTGAATCAGCGCGACCCAGTTTCATGACCAGATATAAAAATAACTCACTCTACCACTGGGTTTTTCACTTTAATTTTCTGCCCCACTTTCGCGTCCGCCATTGTCCTTGCCTGAACGAAGGCAGCACCAAATTGCGACCTTGCACAGTGCAATGAAGCAGAGCGGGGAACGAGAGCGCCCGCACAGCGGAACGTTGATGTACGAAAGAGATTCATCGCGAGTGATTTTGAATGAAAAGACTCCGTCAATAGAGTTACTGCAGGCCCGCGTGACTGAAGGGCGGTGTGGTTGAAGACCACACGTAAGCTTCGACGTAGAGGGCTGGCGGACTGGAGATGCAGGCAGACCTACAACAATACACAGCGACTAATTGTGCTTGTCGAATATTCTCTATCCCATCCTGTGGAGTTGGAGAATGTTAAATGCACGTTAACCCGCGAATTACCGAGGTGTACGGAGGGAGAAGTCGACGTCTGGATCCGTATGTTCCCTCTGGAGTTCCGAAGGTACTCTATGCTAAACCCATTCGCTCTTGCGTCTAAGCAAATACCGCCAGCACCTCGCTATCGGGCGGGACTCGGGGATTCACGAGGAACCAGCACAACCTAAAGGCTATTTCTCCTCCAGGAGGAGCCTCGCAGCCTCTTGGATTCCTTCCGCTACGGCCCGCAACGCGATCCTACGCTAGCTAATGTGTACAGCTGACCGTCAGAACCAATGTCTCCATGATGTGCTTGCGTGTATGTATGTAGGTACAGAGGAGCCTGGCCGACAGATGTGAGTAGAGGCAGAGACATTGCTCGCCTCGCTAGTTAGATTGTCCCACTTCGACAGAGTTCGCACTGTCGCAGTGTCGTCGTATTGTAGATTGGTAATTATCGACTACGGAGCACCGCACAGGCCAGTTGAGCAAACGATTCCGGTGGGAAGTCCAACCATTGAGCTCCCCAGCCCGCGGCAATCGATCATTCTTCTCCCTTCTGGAGCTTGCCTCATGCCGGACTTCCGATAACACCCGTTGAAATGCAGCCTGCAATAACCAGCGCAGAATCCGTGAAGGAGCAGGTGGTGCACAACGTCCCAAAGCGCATATCGGAGATCAGGTTCGGAATATTGTGAGCTCCCAAACAGTCCATTTTCGGCATATCACGGCTCAACTAAGACCCTGTAGATCGAGCCAAGATATTGTCAACCAGGCTGTGATTGAGGTTTCTGATAGGAATTTGTTCGACTTGGAGAATGGAAGAGTACCTGTGCAAAATGGCGCTCTGGATGGGAGGCTGGCAAGTTGTTCTGTAGTGTTGCTCGCAACTGCACACACTGACTCAGCCTAATTGGCAGGGAACATCAAGCAAGTCCGGGCTGTGTGAGACCTGCGGCGAATCTCTGCAGCAGTGCAACGGCCATTTCGGACATGTCAGGCTTTCGCTCCCTGCATTCCATATTGGATACTTCAAGATGATAATCACCATTCTGCAAGAGATATGCAAGGTAAGGCACGAGAGAGCCTTAGCGCTTTGGCCAGCCCTAACTCTTTACAGGACTGTGCTCGAGTCCTACTACTAGAGACTGAAAGACTATCATATCTTAAGGATCTGAGAACACCAAATATCGATAACATGCGCCGGGCCCAGATCTGCAAAAAGATCAACGTTCAGTGCCGAAAGGCTCGGACGTGCCCTTATTGCGGATCTATCAACGGGGCCGTGAAGAAGGCGGGAACTCTGAAGATTGTTCATGACAAGTATCGGGCGTTCAATATATCTACCTCCGCCAAGAAAAAGCCTCCAGAAAGTAAAGTGATATTTGACAAGTCGTTCGCCGAGGCCAAGAAGGGGAACAGTGAACTAGAAAAACATATGAAAAAAGCGATGGACGACTTGAATCCTGTAAGGGTGCTCAACTTGTTTCGTCATATTAGTCCAACGGACTGCGAGCTTCTCGGGATGAACCCAAGTGAAGGCACTCCCGAGATGTTCATTTGGCAGTATATCCCAGCTCCACCAATCTGTATTAGGCCTTCGGTAACTCAAGATACCGCGAGCACCGAGGACGACCTGACCGTTAAGCTAGCGGATATTATACATATTAGCTCACTTATTCGTGGGGGCTTGGAGAAAGGCCAACCGGTTCAGACGATTATGGAGCAGTGGGACTTCTTGCAGTTGCAAATAGCAATGTACATCAACAGCGATGTCCCGGGTCTCCAACAGCCCGGGTTCGGAAAACAGATCCGTGGGTTCTGTCAGAGGCTAAAGGGTAAACAGGGACGTTTCCGTGGGAATCTCTCAGGGAAACGAGTTGATTTCTCTGGTCGAACGGTTATTTCACCAGACCCGAACCTTGGAATTGATCAGGTCGCAATACCAATCCTCGTGGCAAAAAATCTCACATATCCAGAAAAGGTGTCCCGGTACAATAGGAAGAAGCTCCAGGCCTGTGTTCGCAATGGCGCAAATAAGTGGCCGGGAGCTAACTACCTGCTAAAGAAAGAGCAGGATTTCAAACTCTTTCTCAAGTACGGCCGAACAGATGTTCACGCAGACCAGCTACAAGAAGGCGACATCGTTGAACGGCATCTAGAAGATGGAGATATCGTTTTATTTAACCGGCAGCCCTCCCTACACAAACTTAGTATACTTAGCCATTACGCCAAAGTCCGGCCATGGAAGACATTTCGAATCAACGAGTGTGTTTGCAATCCTTATAATGCGGACTTTGATGGAGATGAGATGAATCTTCACGTACCACAAACGGAAGAGGCTAGGACAGAAGCCATTCAACTCATGGGCGTAAAAAATAACCTGTGTACACCAAAGAACGGGGAACCTATTATCTCAGCCATCCAAGATTTCATTACAGCATCTTACCTTCTCAGCAACAAAGACAATTTCTTCGACCGCAAGACTTTTGCAAACATTTGTATGTCTATGGTGGATGGGGATATGCAAATCGATTTACCCCCGCCGGCAATCATTAAGCCAGAAGCACTCTGGACCGGCAAGCAAGCTTTCAATGTCTTGATGCGGCCGAATAAGAAGTCACCTGTTTTAGTCAATCTCGACGCAAAGTGTCGTGAGTTCAAACCAATCCGAGGTCAAGCCGCTGACATGTGCAACAACGACGGATTTCTCGTGGTTCGCAACTCTGAGGTCATGTGTGGTGTGATGGATAAATCGACTGTAGGCTCGGGAAAGAAAGACTCTATTTTTTATGTCATCCTAAGGGACTTTGGCCCTGATGAAGCCGTCCAAGCCATGAATCGTCTTGCGAAATTATCCGCCCGATGGTTGACGAATCAGGGCTTTTCCATCGGTATCAGCGACGTTTATCCAGGGCAAAACCTGCGTGAGCTGAAGGACGAATTGGTGCACGACGCCTATGAACAATGCAAAGAATTGATCACAGTCTTCAAGTCAGGGAAACTGGACAAGGCCCCAGGATGTGATGAGGAGCAGACAATGGAGAACCTCATATCCGGCATTTTAAGTAAAGTCCGCGAACAGGCTGGCGACTACTGTATCAAGGAACTAAGTAAATGGAACTCACCGTTGATAATGGCGAATTCAGGATCTAAAGGTTCCAAGATCAACGTCTCGCAAATGGTTGCTGTTGTCGGCCAACAGATTATAGGGGGCAAGCGCGTTCCGGACGGCTTCCAGGATCGAAGTTTGCCACACTTTCCGAAAAACTCTCGTGAACCACCTTCGAAGGGATTTGTGCGGAATAGTTTTTTCTCTGGTTTGACGCCTACGGAGTTTCTTTTCCATGCCATATCAGGACGCGAGGGCCTAGTTGATACAGCAGTGAAGACAGCCGAGACTGGATATATGTCGAGGCGACTAATGAAGTCCCTGGAAGATTTGTCCACACAGTACGACGACACAGTTAGGAATTCTTCCTCTGGGATAGTACAATTCCAGTATGGGGCTGATAAACTGGACCCCGTTGATATGGAGGGCCGAGCTATGCCGGTTAATTTTGAAAGAACTTTCATCCACGCTCAGGTTTGTGCAAGTTGTGGTTGTGATTTCTTGTAGCGGGGCTGATGCGTGTCTTAGAGTACGAGTTGGAGCGACGAGGATACTGGCCTTTTACCATATCAGATAATTGAAGCCTGTAATAATTACCTATACCCCGAGGAAGCGAAGCTCACGCGCAAAAGTCTCGATGGAACGTTACTAGATTACAATGACGAAACCGATTTTGGCCTAGATCAGCACGAGAGCGCTCGGGATTTCCTAAGGTCGATCAAACACTTCGTCTACGAGAGAGCAAGACAACTCGCTGATCTACGTGACCGAGCTGGAATGATGGAATTCATGGAAGACCCTACGGGTACGGATTATGAGGACGCAGATGACGGAGTCAATGGTATACCCTAAAGTTCCCCAAAATTTAGCACGTACTAACGGACCGTAGAGGACACTAGATGGGCTGTTGACCGAGTGGCAGGGCTCTCAGCTCGTACCCTCCAGACCTTTATCAAGCTGTGCCTTAGCAAGTACAAGCGAGCCCAAGTAGAACCCGGTCATGCTGTTGGGGCCGTCGGTGCACAGTCGATTGGCGAGCCAGGTACCCAGATGACCCTCAAGACATTCCATTTTGCTGGTGTTGCCGGCATGAGTATTACTCAGGGTGTCCCCCGTATCAAGGAGATCATCAACGCTTCGAAAATTATCAGCACTCCAGTCATCACCTGCGAATTGGCCGATAAAGACGATATTAGATCTGCACGGGTTGTGAAAGCACGGATTGAGAAGACCTACCTAGAAAATGTAAGTTCTATCGGCGGCGCTTCATAGAATAATTGTTAAGCCTATCTAGATCATCAATTTTGTGGAGGATGTCTGGTCTGGGGGTAGCAGCTATGTCAGCTTTCGGGTAGACTCTGATATAGTTAAGGAGCTACAACTAGATATAACCATGGAGGATATAGCGAAGGCCATCGTATCTCACAAAAAATTGAAGATACCGATGAGCGACATACGCATTACTGGCCACCGTATCCGCATCTATGTGAGGCCGTTTAACCCTCATGAGATACGAAAATCCAAAGACGAGACAGACACATTTCTCCGGATACAGAATCTGAAGCGCGTTTTGCCTTCAATAGTCGTCAGCGGCTATCCTGATGCATCAAGAGCAATTATCAAGACCGACGAGAAGACCTTAAAGAACTGTCTTTTGGTAGAAGGGTATGGACTGAAAGCCTGCATCACCACTGAAGGCGTCATAGGCACCCAGACCAAAACCAACGGCGTCATTGAGATGCGCGAAGTCCTCGGCATCGAAGCTGCACGCCAAACAATCATCGATGAAATTTCCAGTGTCATGGGCGACATGGACATCGACCCGCGGCACATGCAACTCCTCGCCGATGTAATGACGTACAAAGGCGAAATCCTAGGCATAACCCGGTTCGGCCTCGCCAAAATGCGTGACAGTGTCCTCCAGCTCGCATCTTTTGAGAAAACGCCCGATCACCTCTTCGACGCTGCGTTTTATATGAAGAGGGATAAGATTGAGGGGGTTTCGGAGAGTATTATCATGGGGCAGAGCATGAGGGTGGGGACGGGTGCGTTTCAGGTTGTGCGGAGGTTAAATTTGTCGACTGAAGATTTGAAAAGGAAAGAAACTGTTTTTGAGGATTGCTTTAGCAAGAGTGTGAAGGAGGAAGCCAAAGGAGATATAATGTGATGACATGCAGGAAACATGCTCCTTTTTTCTTTTCTCCCTCCCCAACCAGGCGGACGGATGTTTCTTTCATTTATAAGCCTCGCATGCATAGACTTGGAGTCCCCCACCCCTCGGATACATAAAATAAAGGAATAGAGCCATGATCTTGTACGTATATATGTATGCATAAATCCATCCCCTAGATGCTTCGATTGAGAGGGAAAGGCCAGGGGAGGAAGAAAAAAAAACCCCTTCCAATTTTTTTTCTTCCTCACCACCTCAAGAGAGGAAAAAGCCCCTAACCCCCAGAAACCAAAAACTTCCCTCCATATATACATATATATAATGCTCCCCCCTTAGATCCTACTTACCCCAACCTACCATCCCCCCCCCCCCTCCCCCCCGGTGCCGATATACCCCTTATCCGTGTGTTTACTCGCGTGTGTGTGTATCAGCGAAGAAGAGATAGCAAGCGTCGTAGCCGAGCATAATAATAATCCCACAATGATAATAATATCATTATCGTTTGTTTTATTATTATTTTTATCATTACCGCTATTTACGACAGAGGGAGATAGAGAAGTAGGCCTCGATCATCCCTATCCTTATTCTTTTTTTTGGTTTTTGGTTTTTTTTTTTTGTTCTGTTCTGTATATATATTTTTCCACTACTTTGCTCACTAATAGTAGTAGTAGTAGTAGTAGTGGTAGAACATTTCATGGGTGGGGGGTGTGGACATCCGAATTAATTGACCCCTTCCCCCCCCTTAGAATAAAGGGCTACTAGATGGGAAATGAAGGGGCGTATAAAATATAAATATACACCTCCCCGCTCTCCCCCTCAACCCCCCACTTATCCCTAAACTCCGCCTGGCCTAGTGAAAAAAAAAAAAAAGAGAAGGAGAGGAAGCCCTAATTGTAGGAATGAAAATTTCCCCAGACCTTGATTTCTGCGTGGAAATAAACAAAAGAAAAAAGACGATAAAAGAGGATGGGGATACGTGCTAAAAAGGATATATAGTATCATTCTTTGCGGGAATCACTCTCTGGCACCACCCGCACCAACTTCTTTGCTCTCCTCTCACCTCTCTTCCCAAGTACTCCCTCCGCTCGTACAAGCCCCCATTCCCTACTTCTCCTGGTGAATCTCCCATAACCACCGCTCCAATAACCTCCTTCCCGATGAGCTTCTTCGTCAGCCCGCCCCCGACCCCTTCAATTTCCCTGATCAGATACCCTTGCCCGCCCACCAAGTCCCCACTCGCCGCCACAACCCAGCCCTCCCAAACTCCTACCGCTGGTGAGTCACACGCACTCTCTACTAGTGTGACTTCCGCCGCGGTGCAGCTGGCACCACGGCCACACCTTACGCCCTCCACGCCCTCGCCGAGGCCCATCATTCCTAGACAGGTGGAGTAGCGTTCGCGCCAGGCCCAGACGTCGTGATGCTTGAGGTCTTCGGAGAGGAGGGACTTGCCGCAGGGTTGGCAGAACCAAGCGGTGGTGGAGCAGGTGCAGGGAGTTCGAAGGAATGCCGGGGTGGTGAACGTTAGTGGGGGAGGGCGAGTTGGCGGGAGGAGGGTGTGTTGGAGGAGGGGGACAGAGAGACAATTGCGGCAGAGGCGGCGGTGGCGGAGGGGGAGAGTTTTTGAGAGAGGCTGTTTCATTATGCAGTTCTTACACCGCCCGGTCAGCTTTAGCTTAAGGGAGGGGGGGCTAATAGGACAATATACCCTACAGACAACCCTCCCGCACCTCCGGCACTCCGATACCATATCCCTCGCACACCTCCACTTCCTCCTCCCCGCCTCTCCACCACTCACATCAACATCCACCCCGCACCTCAGCGACTGCGTCACCAACCGCCTCCGAAACGGTAGCAAATTCGCCCTAAACTGCCGGCAAGTGAGTGCCAGCGCATGCAAATCATTCAGGTCTAGATCTCGCGCGATCTGGGATATGATCCTGCGCGGCGTTGCGCGGTTGGGTCAGCTTTACTCATCCCCACCGGCGGGCACACGACAGGTCATGCAGTGGGGGAAAACTCACGGGTAACTGGCCAGTGCCGCTGAGAAATTCCCCCGATTGGGCGTTTCCTCCACAGACTCTTCTCCTGGCTCCTGGGCCCTGCCAGCCTCCTCGCCCATCCCCAACTTGTCGTTGCCAGCGGGAAAGCAGTGCTGCGGAAAGAGCGATGAACCAGCGGGGCTCTGCACGACGTCATCCTCCACACTCAGCGCCCCAAGATCTTCCAGGTCGACGAAGACTACCATCTCAAGAGAAAGACAGAACAGGATGGTGTTGCGGCCCTTCCGATTGCTTCGGCGGAAATACAATTCTTTTTGGCTAAGACGGACATGCGGATGCGGACGTGCAGGATGGGGACGTGGGTGGACATCGACTATTAAACGGGGCGAAAGACCCCACGTCCCACGTCCGCCTCAAGTCCACTTCAAGTCCGCCAAGAGCGCGGAGTCGATGCCCTTTCGCCTGGGAAACGGCCATGGCTATTACGAGTAGCAATATCGATGCGCTGCACAGTGACACATACGTACGGATAGACAAGTACGTATGAACATAGATACATGCATACATACATATACGGTATACTACATGAGGCACGCAACTAGACTAGATTCCTCTGCTGGAGCAACACTACCACACAATCTAGCCCCGAGAAAGGTCCGGAAGGTCTTGCGTCTGCACCACCTACTTGAATTGGTCCTCTGTGACGCCCTTGCCCATCGCACTAGTGCTTGACACGCCGCCGGTAACCATCTTTAGTAAATTATCCACATAGTTTGCACCGCTCCACTTCTGGTGTGTTACGACGTCAATCTTGGCCTCCATCTCAGGTTCTTGTACCAGCTCGCCATACGCCCTCATTCCCTGCTTCGCATATGCTTTGGCAAACGTGTCCGAGATCAGGGCGTTTGTGTGCAGACCACCGAGTGTGATGAACTGCCAGGCGTAGCCGAGCTTGCCGAGGCGTTGGATATACGTCTCCTGTTCGTGTCGCGGCATAGCAGACTTCCAATTGAAAGAGGGCGAGAGGTTATAAGCAAGCCTGCAGATTTAGGAAACCCCAGTTAGTATATGCGACAGCTGGGCAGGCCTCGGGGCAATTGCATACTTTTGCTCTGGCCAGACGGCGTGCACACCATGGGCAAATTGCTCAGCCTGCTTGTAATCTGGCAGTTTGCTCTCCATCCAGATCAAGTCAGCATAAGGGGCGAAGGCTACGGCTCTGTTGATTGCGCATTCGGTACCACCCTGGTAGCGGTAATAGCCTTCTCTCGTCCTCGCTGACTCCCAGTCCCAGTGAATGTCAACACCAGTCATCCCCTTGGCAATAGCTCTCGCCTCAAGGTTGCTCTTGCCCTTAACCGCAAGCAAATACTCTTGTCTGAGAGCCTTCTTGTTGGGATGGATGCCAGCATTGATAGTGTCGATAACAGCATTATCAAAGAGCTTGAGGCCAGCTTGTGCGAGCCATTGGTCTTCGATCCTTTGCAATTGGTCTCCGAACTGTCCAGCATGCTCTGCCGCTACCATGAGGTCGTTGAGAGGCTGTAGATTGGGGTTTGTTGCGCCGAGGATGAAGCCGTGGTCTCTGTGGTCGATTGTAGACGTGATAAGAGTAGCGGCTTCAGAGTCAGTTCTGGCAACTGCCAGGAGGTCAGTACCTGTCAAAACAGAATCAGCCCTCTGTTTCTTAAATCGGAGCCAAAACGATGATATACCCATGATATCCGCTTGTGCCCTAATCGCAACCAATCGGTTGATATGCTCGCTGATGGGGACCAACACCTTGCCCGCCATATGCCCGCACTTCTTCGTTCCTGGCGCTTGATCTTCAATGTGGATACCAGCAGCACCCTTCTCGATAAACAATCTCGTCAACTTCATAACCGCAGTGAGGCCACCATGACCCGTATCGGCATCCGCAATAATAGGGCGGAGGAAGTCCGTATTCGCAATCTTGCCTCGTTCCGCCATGGGCACAGATAGCCTCTCTTCACGCTGTTTTCGGTCATGGAAACACTGCGCCATGAATAGCTGCTGACATTTATTTGGTACGGTGTTCTAATATATATTCACGTGAGCCGTGAGTTCCACTACTTCCCTAGGGGTGGGAAATACCATTGGGTAGTCAGCGAGGTCAGGCGACGGCTCATCAGTGGAAGAGGCAGTTGAAGAACACTGCCATCCAGAGATATACACGGTATCGAGGTGCTTCGCCATTTGCGTGACCATCACCGGGTCCAGGCACCCATACGTGAAACTTGCCTCCTTATTCTACTCAGCCGCAGCGTGGCATTAGCACTCGTCCGCCTGCATAGGATCCGGTTCAAGATGGGTAGGAGACCCACCTGGAACCTCTGCTCGAGAAGCTTCCATAGCTTTTTGCTCTGAGTATTACTCGGGTACTCAATCTTCAAGTTGCCTCTCTTGGCGACAATCTGCTCGGCCGTGAAAGGCCGCTTTGTGTACCGCCAACGCGAGTCCGCCCACCACTTCTTCACCTGAGCGACTTCAGCCCGGTAGGCTTCTTCTTCCTGCCGGAGGAAAGAAGCCATGTCGAACTAGACTTTTAAACCTCTAACTCTCGACTAGCAAGTGAGTGGAGCCAGGGAATCCTTCAGATTCAATGGGCCTGGTCGATAGACTACTGGCAGGCGTCTGTAGAGCAAGTTTGAGTAATGAATCCCACGAGAACTGACTGCGGGGGGGGAGCGAGCTGCAGACCTTATACGCAAGCGGAATGTAGCCAGAGCCATTAGCCCGGTACATTTCGGAGGCGGACAAAGGCTAAAGCCCACCGAGGGAAAGGATGAAGCTCTCTGTTAGTCATTGCGGCAATCACTTGCTCGGTCCAAGGGCAACTCGGATGCGTCAGCAGCACTAGTAGTAGACGGCGGTGGGGCCTCAAATGGCCAAAATCTGGGGTAGAGACTGGCGCTGGCATGTGAGGCCCATAAGGCCTGTGCCGTGCAGCAAGAACCGTCAACCTCTCAGAAAAAGCATGCCTTGCAGAGCAGAGGCGGCCATTGAGCCAGCGGTAGGCTTGATCAACCATCGACCATCACATGGTCTCTCTCTCTCTCTCACTCTCTCTGGCGACGATGAGAGGTACGGTCGAGGTGGTGTTCCCGCACGTGCTCGCGCCCACACCGGGGAGCGATGGCGATGGAACCGCCGTCCTGGCGTGAGGCTGCAGGACCTCGGCTATCGATCAAGGTGTTCGTAGTGTTCGTGCTTGAGCCTCGGTGCCTCGTCTGCTTTCCCGAGATCAACCGTAACTATTAATTATATGTACTTGTGCAGAGTATGCATACACGTATGTATGTATGTAGGTATGTAGGTATGTACATGTACATGCTGCTGCCGCTGTTCCTCTGCGGACTAGAGCATACAGAACAATCCCTAATTCGACTCTCTCGGAATCTCTATTCAATTTCAATGAGGATTATATCCATCCCGAGCACCCCCCCCCCTCTCCCGTTGCGAAAGGGGGACGTGCCAAAGCCATCGTCAACGAGAAAGCCCTATTCAAGGGTTACAGGACTTTGTGCATTTTAGCTCTCATCTTATTTTCGAAACCGCAACGGACTTTTGAGTTTCTTGGTCTGGCCTCACAACCCGCTGTACAGGCGTCCGGAGAACAACCAAATGCAAAAATGTACCGCGCAACACAGTTAAATGCAAGCCTTAGGTTCTCAAAAGAGTACCGCCACGCAAAAAATGCAGGTTCTAGCAAGCTTCGCCGAAATACAGGCCCAGCCTCCCGGGAGATATTGCCTAATGGTCGTTCAGTCATCAGTTCAAGCGCATCAAGTCATAAACTTCTACAAAAAACCCTGGAGTCCTGTAGCCTTGACAAAAGTGTCATAGGGTGTGCAGGCACCCAATGCACGCTTCATGTGGGCATTCACAATCTGCAAGCCGTAGATGTAGCTTGCGTTGACCCAACCGAATCTATTTTTGAACGATGCAACGTCAGATACGGGTTCTGGAAAGACGAGGGTGGACGAAAGAAATATTGTTTACCCTTCCGTAGCAACGCCTTTAAAGTCACCGCCCTGATTTCCATACTCTGCGTCAACCTTGTGAGGATCGATAGGTCGAGTGACATCGTACTTTTCAACAACGACACCATTAAAATCCACAAACGCCTTGGTGATCATGTGTAGCCACTTGTAGGCTAATCTCTCAGCTTCTTCTTGATATCCATACCTAATGAAGCCCGTCCACGCTAGCATTTGCTGAGGAGCCCACCCATAGGGGAAATCCCACTGTCGATTTGGGCGATCGATGCCAACTGCTCCACGAGACTCTTCTGTGCCAGATACTAGCCCACCAATGACTTCAAACTTAGGTAGGGCGCGATTGACAAGGGCACTAGCTTGGCGTGGGGAAGCTACGCCCGCCCACATGGCCCAGAAACAAGTTGCAGATTCGTAGGTGATTTGTTCCTTCTTGATTGTATCATAATCAAAATACATACCCTTTTCTTCATTCCACAGATATCGGTCAATCATTGCCTTACGTTTCTTCGCACGGCGATCCCAGCTAGCAGAGCTCTCTACTTGGTCTGGCTTCATGTTTCCAGTGCAAAACTCGGCAGGAATAATGAGCTTGTCCCCAAACACGGTGCGGATTGTTCGGGCAATATCAGTCTCATACTTGTAAAGCAAGGAGTTGAGATCTATTGTTGCAAGGTTCGCACAAACGCGCTCCAGCCGGTAGGATGTGTCATGTCCAGATTCTCGAACGGCACGATCGTGTAGGAAGTACTCATCCAACTCGGGTTCAGACACGAGGCCATTATTATAAGCCTCGACGAATTGCTTGAAGGTCATGTTATGCTTCTGGGCAAATGGTTCCAGCAAATGGGTAAAATGCGAGGCTTCGGTTTCCGGAGGGACACCGAGCCCATCGGGCCTATATCTAGACAAGCCAGTTACAGGATCCAATCTTGGCGCGGCCATCCAAACATTGTGGTACTCTTTGATCGCTGCCAAAATTGCCGTGCGTAAAAACTCCAAAGCACCAGATTCATGTCGTATCTTCTCGTAGACGCGCAATGCCATGTCCGTTAGGAATGGAGGTTGAGATCGCAAGAGATAATAGGACCGGTTAGCGTTGAGTATTTTTCCATAGTGTTGAATGCAGAAACAAAAGTTGATAACCATTGACTTAGCCAAGTCTACGCGATCGTGAACCAGGAGACCAAGAGACGCCATATAGCTATCCCACCCATACAATTCGTTGAACCTCCCACCGGGCACCACAAAGGGCAAGCCCATCGTCTCAAACCTCCCAGTTTTTACATCCAAAAACTGACCCATAGCTAGGGCCAACAACCCCGGCTTGGAGTTGAGAGACTTCACATACTCCGCAGTGACGTTTCCACTCGGAAGCCACTGCACATCAAGTCGAATCTCTGGTCGTTCTTTGGCGATCTTAGCGTAGTAGTCATACTGCTCTGGTACACCACGTGGTACATAGATCCTGCACCGTGGGTCATCAGTCCAATCTTTGGGATCACGGGCAACCACTTCAATAGCGCGATGGTCGATAGAACGAGTGAGACCTTCCCAGAAGGAAGTCTTGATGAGACGGGATAAGCGATTCACAGGATTCTCATTCAGACGAGCTTCGTCCAGCACAATATTCCGGCACCCATATCCTTTTGCAAGAGTAAGCTCCTGAAGGAGATTCGAAAGCATATACGTGCCCCGAATGTCGAAGCGGTTGAAGCCGTTGGAACCAGCCGTTCCAACGGACAGCACCTAATGGTCATCTGGTTTAGCCGGAGCAGTGTTACTAGAAGTATTTCACAAACCTTTGGGCCGTAGTCATCAATTGTAATCTGCATGTTGTTGTCTGTGTCCTCTTGCTCAAGGAGATTTTTTAAAGTAGTTTCCACGTCAATGAGAAATTTTCGCGGTGTAAGGGTGGTCTCATCTGCGGAACCCACAAGGCGTTAGCAAAACTAAGCCTTGGAATGTCTCTGAAGCTACTTGCCGTGGCTCCCTCGTCGATAGGTATCGTCGAGGTTCTTATTGGAGGGGGCTACATGCTATATACCGAAGCACAGATCAGCAAGTCCCGGCGATGATAGGCAAGAGTGGTCCCGTTGATAGCGATTGGGGGGGGGAGGGCTACCGTAGAGTATGTCCGCAAGCGAGGCTGATTCTTATACTTGTTCTCCGCATCTCTCCCGTAGTAGACATGGGCGGCCGAAAACGGATCGGAGTCGCTCGAAGTCGTGTGCTTTCTCATTTGCTGAACCATCTGAAGATGGGAGCTCATGCTACAACGGTATGTGCGGGTAATTGGATTGACAGGCAAGGAGGCCAGCACGCAGAGGAGGAGAAACGTGCTACGGCGACGATATCAAAGCCCAGCGAGAATTGGCCCCGATCCGAGGAGGGCGGCAAGTCAGGGAATAGAATTAGCGCTGCAGAATTTTTGCTGGAGACTCCTGTCAGCTCAAGTCAGCATGGCGGTGCAGCATTAATACGGAGACAGCGGAAGTTGGTACCAAGAATTACTCGGAAGAACACCCAGCTGCGAGCTGTTGTTGGCGGTGGAAGCGGCAGAAAAGAAAACGAACAAGGGCCGTCTCGATGGAGCAGGCGCCAAGGGCTTTGGGCCACACCAACCAAACGGCTGCCCTGGAAAGATGCTTCGGCTCCGCGTCTAGGTACGGACGCACACGGTTTTGCTCTCGCTGTGGTCCGACGCTCCTCTGCCTCTGTGCTCGGGTCCGGGTTAGTCACTGCAAGAAGGGGAAGCAAGCAAGGCGAGGAGGCAAGGCGCGGAGGCGGCCTTCTGTATGAAAGACGCTGCATTTTTTTTCCCTGTGGATCTGCGCTCCCTGAGCCCCGGCCGGTCCGTGTCAGTTTCACGAACGCTGCAGAGACCAGTCACAAAGTTCACGAATTCTACTCTGTACCGTGCCTGTGGTGGACCAGCCAATCCAGACCCCAGGCGTCCCCCGTTCAGCTGAAGTGCGTATATTCATAGCAGCATCTTTGAGCTTCCAGCTCTTTGAGCCGCCGCATCGGTGCTTATTGGGATCTCCGTCGTGTGATCCATTTGCGTCAAGGGCGCTCTGGCACCGAACGGCAGACATCACGCGACAGCAAATCAGCAACAAAAGCGTCCTCGCAGGTAATGGTTCTTTGCTACACCGCCACTGTACTGCAGGTCACGAGGGGCCATCGCTGAGCCCGACAAGAGAATATCCCACTGTAACTCGTCGCTGGCTGTTTCCTCGTGGAGGTCAATGCGGAGGGCGGTTTTTTTTTTGTGGGGTACCAGTACCACATCGACCGATGCCAAGAATTCTGGGCAAGCGAACCACTCTAGCGATACTTCATCACGGCTCAGCTCAGTGATGCGAAGAGAAACCGCAATACTCTGTTCGTTGAAAAAAATTATACAGGAGAGCGGCATAGCTGTCACTACCATGAGCAAGCCCTTAGCCGAGAAATTAGTCCTTCCCCCAATTCCTATCCTACCCATTGTTCCATAATCCCATACCGTTCCGTCTATATCCCATACCCTTCGTTATACATGACCCCCTTTCTTATCCCATTGTTCGTTTTTCACTGCCACCCCCATCGGCTCTCGAAGAGCCATGTCGTCCCTTCCCAGCAGGTCGTTTCATAGTCAGCGCCAACCTTGCTGCATTCTCTTCTCTTCTCCTGGCATCGACATTGCCGAAGTTATTGGCTTGAAATTCCAGGCTCGCATACCATCTCGCCGGTTCGCCTTGTCTATCGAGGGTACAGAAGCGCTGCTTATGGCACTCGTAAGACTGAGTTTGGCGGAACTGTGCTTCAGTGATCATGGTGGTAGAGACGGGTGGTGACGGTCGGCCGTTTGCTGCTGCAGCTCGCTGCCCATCATCTTGGTTCATCCCGTGGAAGACCAGATAGTCGTGGAGCTTCTCGTTATATACCGCATTCTCCGCATAGCCTGTATAAAGGCCGCCACCCTTATACACGGTCAGCATTCGTCACATCTTAGTCATCCAAGAGAAGACCAGGAGAGCTCACGACCATCTCATTCTTACTCATCCCTACCCTCACTGTTTTCGAGAAATCCTTAGGCAAGTGATGGCAGATGTTCCTCTCCTTTATGTCGTGGCCGGGTTTATAGACAAGCTCCTAGGACGCTTTTCAATACAGTTGACTAGCCTATAGATCTACGATAGTATAAAGCAGTGTCGAACGCGGCGTTTGCGCCTAACCCCAACGCTACTGCGTTACGCGGGAGTTCGGCCGTCCTCCTGGGGTCTCAAAAGGCGACAGAAACTGACCAGTTGTGGTAGTTCTAAAGAGGGACCCAATTCTAGTAGAAGCGGTGATAGGGTGGTTACCTAAACCTATACACGGATATTGCAAGAGATTTCCAAAGGAGGTCAGACCGTATATGCGCCCTTGTGCACTGGTACGGAGCGGGAACTAAAGAGCTTTGAAGCCGATCGTATCTTCAGCGGATGGTCTCTACAACCGCAAGTTAACTCGGGGAACCTACTAGGAGCGCGAGATAAGAGAGCAATGAGAGACCTACTTAACTAAAAATGTCCACAGGGGGGGTGATCAATCCTGTCGCAAAAACCGATTAAGGGAGAACACTAGCTGCCCATGGGGACTCCTTATGTCACCTGGCGGTCTAGGAAACTCGACGACCACAAGGCGACAGTTGATTCCGTTATCTATTGTCAGGGGAATGAGGGGCAACTCTGGTGGTGTCTGGCTCCCCAACGAGACGGTCGGGAATTCACTTGCTTGAGCAGCAGGTAGGTGATAGGGTAGAATTCTCGGTTGATACCAGAAGTGGTGGATGCTGCAGCACATAGGTCCTATCATTCGAGGGGACTAGGCCAACGCTGCTCTCCAAGCGGAAGCAATAGCAGTTGCTAAGTCAGGGCGATATTCTGAAATACGAATTGTTGGTCCAGGCGGGACAGCAGGGCCTTAAATGTGCTTCGGAGTAGAGCGATTCTTATGTGTGGGGAGAGGGCACCATGCAGCGTTAAAATAAAAATTCGAGTCCACTAAGCTTTCGGGCGGGCCCAGTCAAGCTAATAGGGTGACGCAAACCCCCCTAGCTACAAAAGCCACCAGCTGTCAAGTCAGGGTTTGGACGAAATGATGAAAGGGCGGGACTTCTGCTTGATGATTGCACCGTCCTATAAACAATCGATCCGAAGGGCGGGAGCAAATCCAAAAAAAAAAAAAAAAAAAGAAAAGGAAGAGGGGGCAATAGTACTCTGTACTCTGTATTTCAATCGGACAGGCCAAAAGGGAGTCTAATGCCGCTGGATTGGCTGGTGGCAAATCCGGGGCTTCTGCCACGGCCATAGTCAAGCACGCACGTATGTAGAAATTGACAAACTTGGAACCGACTGGTCCGCGTCGGTCGAGCTAGAGCACGGTGACCGCCTACTTACATACATGGTACGGAGCTATGTTCGACCGCCGTTTTAGTGGTGGAGGGAGAGAGATTCTCTTCTCTCCAGTTCGCGTAGGAAGATTCGCGCACAGGTTACAAGGGCGTGCTGCACCTGCTCCCCGCCGCCCTCAACCTCGATCGCTCAACCCGAACCTGAGACACACAACTTTGGCAAGCGTGATGACCCTCCATCTCCAGGACCAAGTATGAAGCCTGGCCACCCATTGATTGGCCGGAGCGTCTGTCCCACCGAACGGTTGCGGAAAGGGCGTTGGAAACCCAGCTCCATGGTTCAGTTCCGAGCGGGCCCCTCCACTTACACACACACACCTCCTATAACCCACATTCCCCAAAAAGCAACATATGGAAATGTGCCAAACCAATTCTGACTACGGAAGGAGTCTCGAGGACTCCTTCCCGATGCCTGTCCGAAATTACAGGCAGATGGCATTCCTGTCCTGCCCTACACTTCAACAGCACAACAGCCCTTGTTACTAAAAAAAGGAATTATCAGTCTGCAGCGATGGCTGCTGGGTAAATTGCAAACTATGATGTATCGACCCGGTGATGGTCCAGAACGGTCGAATGCCGGTTGACGTACTGCGTGAGGATATCCCCTTTGCGGAGTTACGCTGGAGGAAATTAGGAGGGTTCTTCTACTTCACAATATGCATTACGGCAACCAATCCAATAACACAAGGCCAAGCACCCAGATGTCTGGCAACATAACGTGCGTTTGCGGCGGCTGAGCAAACCCTGCAGATGGCTATGAAAAGACGGTTGTAATGCTTATCTATTACCCCGGAAGCACCAAAACGTCCGCAGGCTCTCACAGACTTGGAATAGATGAATAAACGGCTCGGACCCGCTACCCGCTACGCCCTTCGACTCCGGTATTGTTAAAGGGCCCGTAGCGCGGCGGAGATGCACGGAAACGCATCCAGCTTATGGAATGGAGGCATGAAACCCACCACCGCGTAGGGATCATCCCTCCAGAACTCTACGTTGTGGTACTACTGCTATCCAGGACAACAGCTAGCTTGTCCTGGGGCCTTCCTTCCGGATGCGAAGAATCGGGGAAGTGGGCTGTCAATCCGGCTCTGTCACCATGGAAAAAAAGCCTGTTTTGCACACGCAGACCCGGTGCGGTGCATGGAAATACCTCAATCGATGACAGGCATGTTGAATCGGGACGCGTACGTAGCAGAACCATGGCGGCACATCGCGTGGAGAAGTGGATGTCCCGCCCGCCTCCAAGTCCCAAAGTCCCAGGCGTGGGGTCAACTGTACTCGGTGCACGGCCATGCAGTGCAAATACCCGACAACCCTATCCGTGGGTCTAACCGATGCCTTGGGACAGAGGCCGAGTGGTGGTAGATTTGGCAGTGTGCCGTCCGTTGGCCGGACCGGACAGGGTCTGGTATCTGCACTGCCCGCGAGCTGAGAGTCGTGCCCATTAAAGAACCCAGTCGTCAAAGATCTGCAGACCAAAGGGCTATCCATCGGCAAGTTTAGGCCTCTACAGACTGCTACTAGTAGGCACTTTGGGAGACGATGGAGCCCCAACAGATGGAGCCAAGACACCAAAATCTTCATATTTCGAGGATAACCTAATCGCGAACTTTGTACACCGGAGTGCCGGCAGATCTGAAGCCGGGGAGTTGCTCGGCAAGCGTGTGGGGAGAAACAAAATCTAGCTGTAAGCAGCTTGGCTTCAAGAGTACAAGCCAGAAATTAGCTCAGAGATAGGCCATCGAGGGGACAAGCGGGAAACCCAGCACAGCGGCACTCCCGGGGGCGTTGGGATTGACCATCCAGCTGGCACACGCTCTGGTTGGCTGCCCAGTGAACGGCTGGCGCTTTTGCAGCGAAGAAAGCACCAGTGCCCTCACTGGAAAAGCTTTTGCCAGGATCGCGGGCCGAACCCTTCGTTCTTTGCAGCCAAGGGCTTGGACAAGACAGCTCATCGATGACCTCCTGTGTCGTACTCCCGTATGAGATACGACGACAGGGCCGATCAATCACCCTATCAGGAAAATGCATTACCCAGACGAGCTTTCTTTTTTCTTTCTTTTTTCTTTTTTTTTTTTGGTTTTCTCTCCCTGCAGAGATACGGGTACGACTTGGCAAGTAACAGCTGCAGGGCTTCAACGGGTCCGAACAACAGCCATCTCAGCTCCTTCCCTCCTTCCCTCCCTCCCTCGCTAAAACAGTTGCTAGTGTTGCACTGCAGTAAAGTGTTGTGTGTGTGAGGGAGGCCAATTCTCCAATTCCCCAATTCCTTACGGGGGGTCAACACAGCACAGAGCACAGAGCAACTAAGCTTTTCTTTTTCTTCCTTTCTTCCCCTCTCCCCTCTCTCTCCCCTCTCCAAAAACAAGTTCTCTAGGGAGAAGGATACCTACCTTTACCCTTTTTTTTTTTCTTCTTCTCTCTCGGTCGCAACCTCTCACTTCCTCTCTCTCTCTTTGTGTTTTGCAGCAAAGCCCTCAAGGAAGGAAGGAAAGAAGAAGGAAAGAAAAGTAGTGTGTGGTGGTGATAGTAGGAGTAGTAGTAGTAGATGGTAATACGAACTTATTTATTTATTTATTCATTCATTCTGGAGGGGGGAAGGAAGGAAGAACGAATGAAAGAAAGAAAAAAAAAGAAGGCCAAAACGGGCAAACTTGGCTGTTGTTATTGTTGTTTCATATCACCTGCATCGGACAGATAGAATGAATGAATGGACAGAACAAAAAGCCAGAGTCAGAGCCAAAGCCAAAGTCAGAAAGTTTCGGCTAGTTCTGCACACGCACAAAAATTGTATTTTCTTTTTCCGTGTTTTTCTTCCCCCGTACCACCTCACCTCACCTCACCTCAGCCAGGCTCCCGCCCCCCTCCCCCCCTCCCCCCCTTCCCGAGATTCTGCTCCCGGAAGGTGTGTGTGACACGAGGGGGAAATATGGAGGGAGGGGGGGGAGGAGTGGGGGATGGGCTGTTTTGTATTATATTGTATTGTATTGTATTGTATTATTGTATTGTGTTTGGTGGTGTGTGTGGATGGATGGATGGATGGATGGGGGATGGGGGGGTTGTGTGTGGGTCACGCTAGAAAACGGGCTCCTCCCCCACTTACCACTACCACTACCACCACTACCACTACCACTACCACTACCACTTTCCCACCCGTCGGGCAAGTTGGCAGTTGGCAGCGGGGGGGGGCCGATCGGAACGGGTAAGCCGAGTCTAGTGATCTTTTTTTTTTTCTTTTCTTATCCCTCCCCGTTAGGTCTGTTATTATTAATTATTAAATAGCCTTGGAATTTAAAAACTAAAAAAAAAAATATGAAAAAAAAAATAAAGTTAAATATACTCCTTCTAGAAAAAAAAATTAAATATAATATAATATAATAGGTTTACTATTGTTCAAAATTAAGGGTTGGGGGGGTTTTTTTTTAATTTTTTATTTTATTTTTTATTTTATTTCTTTTAAATTTTTTTTTTTTTCGGATTTTCTTTCTTTCTTTCTTTCTTTCGGTTTTCTCTTCTTCTTCTTCTTCATCTTCTTCATCATCTTCTCCTACTGAAATTACGCGTACATTTACATTTACATTTACATTTTACTGCAACAACCCGGGCGGGGGGTTTTAAGAAGGTTTTTTGTAAAGTTTGATTAATATGATGATGATTGATGAATGGTGGCGTGGCGGTTTTTCCCGATTGAGAAAAAATAAATAAATAAATATAAAAATAAAAATAAAAATAGAATAGAATAAAATAAAATAAAAAAATAAAATTAATAAAAAGAGAGGGGTATATATAATATATATATATATATGTATGTATGTATGTATGTATGTATGAATGGACGGATGGATGGATGAGTGGATGAGTGGATGGGTTAAGACTATTGGCTGTTGGACTTCTGTATGTATGTATGTATATATACTAACGGACTAACGGTCGCAGGCATAGTGCGGTATATATAATTTTGTGTGTTTATACTAGCATTACTCACCCCCCCCCCCGGCTACTATAGTATATATATATATATATATATATGTGTGTGTATATATGTGTATGTATGTATATATATGTATGCATATTTGTATGTATATATTTGTATATATATATATATATATATGTATGTCTATATATATATAAGTACAGTCGAGTCGAGTCGCGTTATAAGAATATGAATACGCGGCTCTACCGCGATCCTGGGGCTCTCTCCTACTATATATAAGAATAAAGTCCATTTGCCCCGACCATAATTCTTGCAGCGTGACTCGAACTTGTCGACTTGTCGACTTGTATATTATATGTATAATAAATACATGTTATGCTGAGATTTTTTTTTTTGGGTTCAAGCGCTACTACGCCCCCCGAACCCAGACAAGACCCTGACTTGGAACCTAAATTTAGAATAAGCAAACTTCCTTAAACAACTTACTCTAGTCCTCAACGCTTGAAAAGAATAAAAAAACGGGTGGGGAGGTGCGGAGTATTGACAGCATCGTGCTTTTTTTTTTTTAATTTTATATATGCCCTCCGTGGCTTAGGGGCGGCTTACGTACAGGAAAGGCAAAGGGAAAAAAAAAAAGGAGAGGTAGAGAGAGTGCATATGAACCTGCGAGGGAAATTTGCAAAGTAAACCCCCCGCCCATATTCGGAGAAGAGAAGATAAGCTCCCCCAGCAAAAAATGTCCAAAATACACTTCCCCAATCCAGAGCCCAGACTGCAGAGGGAAAAAAAAAAAAAAAGTATGTGTAGTTACATTGAAGAATTTTAAGAGAAAAAAGTAGCGTTCAGTCCCCATAGAGATTCCCAAACCCCTTACCAGAGGAGAATTACGCCATTCATAGAGATGATGAAAAACCATGAGTTCCCCACATGAATCTACTTTAGAGATTCAACTTCATTCTCATCCCCAAACGGACTTGTGCCTCTCTCCGCAGAGTCTGGTTCACAGTGCGACGAGTCTCTGCTTGCTGGTTTTGCCGGCTCCTCAAAGACCACTCCAAGAGAACCGAAGTTTGATGAAGCCAATTGTGGGGGGCCTTGGGAAGCCCGCTTGGTCGGTGACGTTCCGCTCAGGGATCTCGAAGACCGGATAGGGTTTGCTTGCGAGGGGGTATCTGGGGATGAACCGATTTCTGTGTCGCCGAAGGGTGACTGTGCCATGTTCGGTGTGTCCTCAATGACGGTAATGTGAGAGTTATGTTTGTCCTCGCCGTCTAATAGACTGCGGCGGGAGCGGGAGTGCGTTTCATCGTCCGTATCTTCTAGGTCCATCGAATGGACGTCACCACGGCGGGCGCGAGAATGCGATGAAGCTGCCGTAGCTACAGACACACGGGGCCGCTCTGGTCGGATACCCAAGTCGTCTAAGACGAAGGGAGCCAATTCAGCCTCATCTTCAGATCGTTGCTTGTCCGTCTTCGATGACTTGACTTGGATTGGCCGCGCGGTGACTGCTTTTGCTGTTCCAGCAGTGCTGCTTAGGAATGTAGACCCAACAGAGAAGGCCGGACTTGGTGGGGGCGCGTCTCCAGGCTCTTTGGCATTTTTAGGCTTCTGTCCGTGTTTGAAGTAGTCGATCGCGGGGACAGGTGGGACAGGTACGGGGCTGAGCATTGGGCTGGACGTTGGCTTCACGCTAACCATAGCTGCCCTACCCCGAACCACTGTTTGAGCGGGAACGGGCTCAACGATTGCATTGCTGCGGTAGATTGTTGTTGCAACGCTGCTTCGAGCCAGACTGGGTGTGACACTTGTTCGGATGCTTCGGCCATCACTGATGCCCGAATATGTAGAGTCTCTGAGATCACCAGGCATGAAGAAGTGTTGGTCATGTTGGTAACTTGGTGATGAAGATAAGGAGGCGTTGCTTGAGATTGGCAGTGGAGGAACGGGAGGGACTAGAAGACCAGGCGAAGACGGAGGAGATCGATTGGTGACTCCGGGAATGTAAGCTATTTGAATGATATTGGAAGCTCTGGTAAAGACGGTTGAAGCAATGGATCCAACTGTATGTGTCGAAGCCCTTGCGTCTCGCCGCATAGTAAACTGCTCGCGTTTCTCTGCATCTTGTGCAGACCAATCTTCTTCCGCCAGCTGTTCTTGTCTCCGTCCTTTGATGCAAAATGTCCACACGAGGAATGTTATGATCCCGATGGCAACGATTCCCCCGATAACTCCTCCGGCAATGGCACCAGTATTTGGTTTGGATCCACTAGACGACGGAAAGGGCTTGCTGGAAGAACTAGCCGGCAAGCCGCCCTTGATACAGGAAGTTAATGGGCATGCAGCACAAGACTGACTTGTGAGTACGCATGTCTCGCCGGGGCCGCATTTACAAGATGGAACTATGCTTGGGCATTGGACGCATCTTCGAAAGAGTGTCCTTAGCGACGATTCGATGTCTACGTTGACGGGTTAGTGACATTTTCAGGGCTGGGATTGGGAGACATACCAAAGCCAGCATAACCCATGGCTGACGAGGCTGACTCTGGAGCACAATGATGAATCGCTGAGACGGATGGAGAGGGGAGCTGGAGAACGAGCGGTGCTGCACCGGATCATTCAAGATCGGCGATGAAGGAGACGGGGCGGAAGCGTTCAGGGCAAAGCAGTTCCGCAGGGCCGAAGCAAATAGGCACGGAATCAAGTCGGTCGAGATTTGGACTGGTTAGCGAGCGCGAGCCTGGTGTGTCGATAGGGCCGATGTTGGTGCCCTAAAATGTAACTCTGTAGACAAAGGAATCGTGTACGACGATGCACCGACGGTGAAGGGCGAAAGGAAACGGCTGAACGAGCGACAATGCAAAAAGCGACGAGCGTTGGGTCGAGGGTCGTGAAATCGTTACGTGGACGGAAGACTCGCAGCGAGGACAAAACGAGTGTCTTAAAGGAGAGAGGAACGCCCGGTCGCTGGTTGCTGGACGCTGACGACTACCTTGGGGCCAAACAAGCGTCAGCTAGCAGCGAATCGATCGCAGCTGGTTTGCGTCGGAGGCTCAGATGCGCCAGTGAAGAATAGCCGGATGCTTGCTGTCCCCGGTCAACGGCAATATGGACCTTCCACGACACAGTCGATGCTCTTTGCGTACTGGTCGGTGATTCGATGGGTGAGCAGGTTCTGGTGGGATAGTTGCAGTTGGTCAAAGGGCTGCAAGAGCAGAGAGGAGGCTGTTAGTCAGGAACCAAAGCAGGGCTTTCCACTCAGCGAGGTGCACTCCCCACCCGCACTCTGCATTTGCGTTTTCCCACCGCCCAACCAGGCCGCAGCAATCAACGGACTGTTCGACCCCCGGCCGGTCCTGGACAAACACCAATCTACACCCGACCTTTTCATTTACGGGGTGGCGGGACGAGCCAATAGACTGCGCCGTATCTTGTACAATATGGTACAGCAGCACTACTACCCCGTACTGAGTGCGTAGGAGTACTTCTTCTTCTCTACAGAGCAGTATTATCCGAATTGCTGCATTGATCGGTGATTCATCCATTCTATTCCCAGATTTACCAAGCAATTATATGTAGAGTAAGGTAGCATGAGCGACTCTTGCCTTGTCGGCGACGCTTTAGGTGATTGGTCCTGCCTAGGGTTTGTCCGTCAACGTCTTGGGGTCTCACCAACGAGCGTCGGCAAGCTTATTTCGGGGCCGGCAGGGTGATTGGCCACCGTCCACCAGCACGTTCCGTGCGAATACCACAGGCAACTCTGGAGATATTTCCGCGAGACGTGGCTGCTGTTCCGTCGTGAATGACCCGGTCAGAAGAGCATTGCCCACTGGCGTTTCTGCAGAGTGCTTCGTAGACAGCTGTTGTTGGATGGAGACCTCGGACTACGGGTATAAAGGCAGGCAAGTCACCGACTCTTTCAGCCTTCCAACGCATGGTGCTATTTTTCCCTCTCAACTCAGGAGATGATTGGCAAAGCGGCAAGCGATAGGGTTGTTGCACAAGCCTCCAGTGTGGCAGTGATTGTGTCCAAGTGGACGGGGCTAAATCATTCCGAATCGCGCGCCACTGCTATTCTTGGCTCAGCTGGTCTTCTCGGTGTTCAGTAAAAAGACCTCCTTCCGGTTAAGTCTGGCTGAACACTCAAAGACGGGACTTAAATTGCGGCGCGCCGACCGAGCCCTGGTCGGGGGACTGGAAATATCTGCGGTAGAGTGACGCAGATACTGCTGCGGTAGACGAGCTGAGGAGAGTTAGTCAAGCTTCTGGTCCGCGTTAGAGATTTAAATAAGGGGAGTTTCGTCTATCGCGCTGGCGTACTCCGTACTCGTGCTCCGTGTATCGCTTAGCCTGCTCCTTTTCCCTGAGCCTCCGCCATGAATTTTTGACTGCCAACATTCTTGCACAGTGTCAACTTTGTCCCAGCTTCCAACCTGTCGTCCCCTACGTGATTTACAATTCACTTGAATCGTACTCGGTGGAGGAGATTCGGTGAAGGAGAAGTTGCATCTCTGGGGCTAAACTGCTTCTTTTTGTTCGCCCGTTCAGCTGTTTGCTCGACAAACTTGGTCGCGCTAGTCGCCTCCAGCCGCTCCCGTTTAACATTCACCGTTTCACCCTCATCTACGGTTTTCATCACGAACACCTACTTCCGACCTCTGGTCATCTCCACTCACTGGGTTTGCTTTACGCGTGCGCGTCAGCTATCACTTAACTATCTAATCCACCAATACTATGGCTTACCAAGGGGGCTATGGTGATGACCATCGTCTCCATGACATGCCTCCCGGAATGGTAAGACTCTAGTTCTAAACCGACTGCTCCCTTCCATCTGCTCTTATCATACAGGCGGCTGATGACATGGAACAGTATCACATGCCACCTAGAGATGGCTCCGATGATGAGGCAGAACGTTCACTTCTCCATACCAACCAAGGCGCTCCATACCAACCATCTCCCTTCGAAGACCCTCACCCACGCATTGGAACTCCTGCCGCTAGGCCTCCCTCTGCCTACAGCTTGACCGAATCATATGCTGTCGATCAGAGAGGACCTATGCAGCCATACGCAGAACCTGACGCGGGATATTCCGGAGTCACCCTCCAGGATCGTTCCGCGCCGTTCAACGTCCCAGACCGATCAACATCACCGTATGCCCGGAGTGAGACGAGCTCGACTGAGGCATGGCGGAAACGGCAAGTGCCATCCTCAAACCAGCTGAGGCGATATGCAACAAGGAAGGTCAAGTTGGTTCAGGGATCAGTCCTCAGTGTCGACTACCCAGTTCCCAGTGCCATTCAGAATGCTGTTCAGGCAAAGTATCGGAAAGATGTTGAAGGAGGAACCGAGGAGTTCACGCATATGAGATGTGAGCATCATAGCCCTAGAATCTATTTGGATTAGATGACTCTTGTTTAGTATGAGTGCGATTAACACTTGTTAGATACTGCCGCGACGTGTGATCCAAGCGATTTCACCTTGAAGAATGGATATAACCTTCGTCCGGCAATGTACAATCGTCACACGGAGTTACTCATTGCCATTACCTACTACAACGAGGACAAGCAACTTACTTCTCGGACTTTACATGGTGTCATGCAGAATATACGGGATATCGTCAACCTGAAAAAATCAGAGTTCTGGAATAAGGGTGGCCCTGCATGGCAGAAGATCGTCGTCGCATTGATCTTCGATGGTATAGACCCCTGCGACAAGGACACCCTCGATGTGCTAGCAACGATCGGTATCTACCAGGACGGAGTGATGAAGAGGGATGTAGATGGAAAAGAAACCGTGTCTCATATTGTTCGTAGGGATCGATCTTAGAAGATGGGTGCTGGCTAACTTTCTGCAGTTTGAATACACGACTCAGCTATCTGTCACGGCTAGCCAACAACTTATTAGGCCACATGACGATGGCCCGAGCACTCTCCCTCCCGTGCAAATGATATTCTGTCTGAAGCAGAAGAACAGCAAGAAGATTAATTCACATCGTTGGCTCTTCAATGCCTTTGGTCGTATTCTCAATCCTGAGGTATGTATCCTCCTCGATGCGGGTACGAAGCCAGGATCGAAATCTCTCCTTGCCTTGTGGGAGGCCTTTTACAATGACAAGAACCTGGGCGGTGCTTGTGGTGAGATCCACGCTATGTTGGGAAAGGGCTGGAAGAAGCTATTAAATCCATTAGTCGCTTCGCAAAATTTCGAGTATAAGATCAGCAACATTCTGGATAAGCCGCTAGAGAGCTCCTTTGGTTACGTCAGCGTGTTGCCTGGGGCTTTCTCTGCTTACCGCTTTCGTGCAATTATGGGTGTGCCGCTGGAACAATATTTCCATGGAGATCATACCTTGGCAAAACAGCTTGGTCCGAAGGGTATCGAGGGCATGAATATCTTCAAGAAAAACATGTTCTTGGCCGAAGATCGTATCTTGTGTTTCGAATTGGTTGCGAAGGCGGGGTCGAAGTGGCATTTAACCTATGTCAAGGCTTCAAAGGGTGAAACCGACGTACCGGAAGGTGCCGCTGAATTCATTTCCCAGCGACGGAGATGGCTCAATGGCTCCTTTGCAGCTGGTATCTACTCCTTGATGCATTTCGGGCGAATGTACAAGAGCGGACACAATCTCCTACGCATGTTTTTCTTCCATATTCAGTTGCTCTACAACATCTTTACGCAAATTCTGGCCTGGTTCTCTATTGGTAAGTTTATGGGGTGTTCTCTGCGATATCAACTGCAGGGTTCATTTGTATTAATCCATTCTATAGCGTCTTTCTGGTTGACAACGACCGTCATCATGGATCTTGTTGGTGACCCAGGTCAGAAAGCCGGAGTTTCACCCTTTCCGTTTGGCAGTGCAACGCCAATCATCAACACGATTCTCAAATACCTTTACCTCGCCTTCTTAGGACTGCAGTTCATTCTAGCCCTTGGTAATAGGCCAAAAGGGTATGTATGACCTTTTCAACAAATACCCATAACTTGAAAGAGACTAACAGCTTTTAAATAGTTCAAAGTACACTTATATCACATCCTTTGTGGTTTTCGCGATCATTCAACTATATGTGATCATTCTATCTTTTTACCTTGTCATTCGAGCTTTTAGTGGCCACTCTAAAGACTTCGATAACAGCTCGCCCGACGCGTTTCTCAGGTCGTTTTTCTCATCCGACAGTGCTGGAATCATCATTATCGCTCTCGGTGCCACGCTGGGTCTTTACTATGTCGCCTCATTCCTGTATCTTGACCCCTGGCATATGTTCACGTCGTTCCCGGCATACATGCTCATCATGTCTTCTTACGTCAATATCCTCAATGTCTACGCCTTCAGCAACTGGCATGATGTCTCTTGGGGTACGAAAGGTTCTGACAAAGCAGACGCCCTACCCTCAGCTCAGACAACGAAAGGGGATGATGGAAAAGCCACGGTCATCGAAGAGATAGATAAGCCAATGGCGGACATCGATAGCCAGTTCGAGGTTACGGTTAAGAGAGCTTTGACTCCATACATTGCACCGAAGGAAAACGAGAAGAAGACTCTTGACGATTCGTACAAGAGTTTCCGAACAAGACTGGTAACGGCATGGATTTTCTCCAATGCGTTATTAGCAGTGGTTATCACTAGTGATAACTTTGACAAGTTTGGCTTCTCGGTTAGTTTGGCCCTTTTTTTAGGAAAATAACCTCGGAATCACCTACTAACAACTTTCACTACAGAACACGAACGATGCTGCTCGAAGAACTGCCCGTTTCTTCCAGGCTTTGCTCTGGTCGACCGCTCTCCTTTCACTTGTCCGCTTCATCGGCTGCTGCTGGTTTTTGGGCAAATCTGGTATCATGTGCTGTTTTGCCAGGCGCTGATTCAAGACTGCTGAATGCGGGCGTTCTGGTGGCCTTGGACACTCACCACAGCCGTAGCCTCGTTTTAGCTGTAACCCTATCCGACCCTATTCCTCATATATTCGTGACTGCTGTGCATGGAGGAGATTTGTCTACAGATGGTGGCTTGATGAATCGCTCTAGTCTCTCCTTTCCTTCCTCCCCAGCAGTTCTTTTCGTGTTTTAAGAACCTAGGCTTCCTTCCAGTGGCTCTGATCCCGATCTAGGGCTCTGAACATCCCAGAGTGTCATGATGTTTTCTCTACTTTATGCTATGTTGCAATGCGAGACAGTATTGAGCAGGTGTGGGGACAATAGATATCAAAAATTGTAAATGTTACTACGTGGGAGAGTTTTTGCAGTTGGTCTCTGACTGCCCTGATGTGATCGGTGGAGGGTCGACCTGGATATAGGCAAAGTCCCGCCCAAGCGGACGTGAGCTTAAACGCATATGCGGAGGGCTACTGCCAAGGGCGGGGAATTGATCGCAAGACGACTCATCCGAATGCGACAACTTTGCGAAGTGCCTAGTCCCGGTGAATGCCATATGATGCTGTACATCTTCGCAGTTTGGCGGTGGCTTGCTGCATGGTGTGGGTTCTAGCAATATGGAGTTGTGGCCTGGGCCACCCCGCCACTTCATCATTTCAGCCTCATCGGAGGCGACCCGCAGCCTGCATAAGAGTCAGCGAGTGCCATCTTGCTCTTTCGTTCATAAGGCCGAGTCCTCCCACCGCCACACCTGCTGTTTAATAGGGTCGAGCTTTTGCAACCAAGAAGCCTGTGTGGATCTGCCACTAACTAGTGCACTATTACCTTCCCAAGCTCGGGAATCTAAGCTCCCAAGATGATGAAAATATGGTCTATGGTAAATATCGCCGTGGCTCTCTCGTCTCGTATCCCTTGGCTCTGGATGGGAATTACTTGCTGATATGGGCTGTGCAGAAACAACAGCAGCAAGCTGATCAACAGGCTGACGGAGGGACGAAGAAACGAAGGGTCACCGCAGCCCAGCTTCGGGTACAGAAAGGTAGGGCACCGCAGAACGCAACATAGCTTTCGGAGGCTGATGCAAGTCTCTTGACAACCACATAGATCTTTCGGAGCTTTCACTTGGCTCGACTATGAGAACAAACTTTCCCGATCCAGATGACACGCTTAACTTCACGCTTACGATTGAGCCAGACGAGGGGATGTACAAAGACGGCACCTTCAACTTTAGCATCGCGATCAACCAAAACTTTCCACATGATGCCCCTAAGGTCAAATGCAAACAAAAGATCTACCATCCAAATATTGATCTAGAGGGAAACGTTTGCCTGAACATTCTTAGGGGAGACTGGAAACCGGTGCTCAACCTGAATGCGGTTTTTGTGGGGTTGCAGGTCCGTATACCTAGGCCATTTGGCAGAGGCAGAGACATGTCCTAACTGCGGCTGGCGACGGCACTCACAGTTTCTTTTCCTGGAACCGAATGCCGCAGACCCGTTGAACAAAGAGGCTGCCGAAGATCTGCGGCAGAACCGGGAAGGTTTCAAGCGTAACGTGAGGCTGGCGATGAGTGGTGGAGTAGTAAAAGGCATCCAGTATGATCGGGTGGTTAGACACAAATGATTATTCCCAGCACATGGTTCCCGCTGAAATAATGGGGGTGGGAAAATATAAAGAGTGTGTACTGAAAGTGCATGGCGATTGCGAGAGGGATCTGAAGCGCATTTCCGGATCACTAGATTCTATGGAGTTTTTACAGCGTGTTCATCAGGCTACTAAAGCCTACTTTCTTAGTGGTAGTGTTGTCCCTAACGCGTACCATGTAATAGTGGCATGTAGGAGCAATCCGGTGTTTTACTAAGGCAGCGGGTAACCAGATGCTTGCCGATATCGCCGATGAAAATTTCCCTAAGGAAACTGCACAAACGTTAGTTCACGGACAAACTACATCGAAGAAACACAACCACTTTAGCTAGCTCTCCAGAACCCCACTCCTTCAAAAGAAATCTTCCCAATGGCTTCGCGCAGCTTCGTTAAAGTAGTTCGCGCCCCTTTAGCCCGGCAATTCGTCTCACCAGCCCCTCAAAGACGGACCTTCGTCTCAGCGTTTGGCGGTGTGAGAGCTGCCATTGCTGCGTCTAGCAAGATGGTTGTTGCTGGACCAGCACAGCGCCCGAGAGGACTGAAAACAATTGACTTCGCTGGGACAAGAGAAACCGTGTATGGTAGGTAGATTCAGTTAGTCAGAAGCTTGCTGACTCTTATTGACTATTTTCTTGTTTAGAACGCGAGGACTGGCCAAGGGAAAAGCTGCTGGTAAGACGCAATCCCGAGCGGCTCTATTACTAGCTATCACTGAGAGCTCACCCTGTTTTAGGAGTACTTCAAGAATGATACTCTCGCACTCATCGGCTACGGCTCCCAAGGTCATGGCCAAGGTCTCAATCTGCGCGACAATGGACTCAACGTGATCATCGGCGTGCGGAAGAATGGCGCCTCGTGGAAAGAGGCCCAACAAGATGGGTGGATTCCCGGAACGAATCTCTTTGAGGTCGATGAAGCCATCAAGAAAGGGACCATTGTCATGAACCTGCTTAGCGACGCCGCCCAGAGTGAGACTTGGCCAGCTATCAAACCGCTGCTGACCAAGGAAAAGGTGAGCCCTGTCTACTACCAGCAAGTGCGGAAGTTGTAAAGCTGATTTTAAATATTTACTAGACCCTCTATTTTTCCCACGGTTTCTCCCCTGTTTTTAAGGACCTCACTAAAGTTGATGTACCCGAAAATATCGACGTTATACTCGTCGCCCCCAAAGGCTCCGGGCGGACTGTGCGCTCCCTTTTCCGCGAGGGCCGCGGGATCAACTCTTCCATTGCCGTATACCAGGACGTCACCGGAAAGGCTGAGGAGAAGGCTGTCGCACTCGGCGTCGCGGTCGGAAGCGGATATCTATATAAGACTACTTTTGAGAACGAGGTCTACTCTGACTTGTATGGTGAACGCGGCTGTCTAATGGGTGGTATCCACGGCATGTTTTTGGCTCAATATGAAGTCCTTCGCGAGAGGGGCCATAGCCCTAGCGAGGCATTCAATGAGACCGTTGAGGAGGCAACGCAGAGCTTGTACCCTCTCATTGGCGCCAATGGTATGGATTGGATGTATGCAGCTTGTTCGACGACGGCGAGACGTGGAGCCATTGATTGGAGTTCGAAATTCAAGGATACGCTGAAGCCCGTTTTTAACGAGCTCTATGATTCCGTGAGGGATGGCAGCGAGACTAAGAGGGTATGTGTCTCTCATACTTGTTCAATAAACGATTAGCATTTCTGTAGCTCATAGACCTAACGTCTGTAGTCTTTGGACTATAACTCACAGCCCGACTACCGCGAGAAGTACGAGAAGGAAATGCAGGAGATTCGGGATTTGGAGATTTGGAGAGCGGGG
This sequence comes from Geoglossum cookeanum, assembly GCA_021527025.2. Lineage (NCBI taxonomy): Eukaryota > Fungi > Ascomycota > Geoglossomycetes > Geoglossales > Geoglossaceae > Geoglossum > Geoglossum cookeanum. Next base: position 69,334 of record JAJDFF020000119.1, read on the forward strand.
AAAGCTGTGCGGTCAGTATCTTCTCTCTATCTCTTCTAACAACCACAAAAATAATAAGGAAACTGACTGATACACTAGATCTCTCCGCCCTGAAAACCAGAAGTAGAACGGAGGCTAGATGGTGATGGCAGTAGCCTCAATAGAGGTGTTTGGGTTAACTCCAGGGAATGAGGGGGCATGATGTGAAGGTGGTCGTCTGTTGACTGTAGATAAATCCCACCTATCCGTTTTGTTTTGTTTTCTGCGAACTCCGAAAATACCTCCGGGACTCTCGAAAAAAGAAAAAAAAGTTTGGAAATTTGAAAAGCTTTTTTATTGGGATAATTGCTCAAATACCACGATTTTTAATTTTATTTGCTTGCATACCACGAAAACCTTGCGAAAATACTACAATTCTGATGTAAGGTGCTGACAATGAGGCTCTCATAAGGAGACTATAAGACTGTAGTGTGGGTCTTAGGGATATATAGTAGTGTGATGACTTATAGCAATAATAGAGTAGCTTCAGTGTAGTGCAATTGTAATATGTTCATAGAGGTAATGTAATTATCATGATAATAAAGAAGCAATCTTAATTAACAGAAGTGCTCTCAGTTCTATAACTTAAAAGAAGAACTAATTGCTGCTCATTCTACTATGAGCAACAGACTACTTATGGAAGGCACTAATAATAAGGCTCTCAAAAGGAGGCTCTCAGTTGTATCAAATTGCCTAAATCAATTATGGTTTCCAGAAGACTTAATGACATTGTCACGAACGTAGGTTCCGGGGCTTGGAAAGCAAGGTAGGAATACTTCTATTTGACGATTCAAAGCTAAAGAAGAGAGGAGGTATAGAAGGAGGCCTTGCGTTATATATATAAGAAGAGAAAACTCTTGAACCCGCCACGAATTGTCACAAGTCATACCAGTCGTGGTTGGGTCTACTGGCTATACTACGAGCGGTAGTGGTTCGCGGTTGGTCTGTCCATAGGTTCGTTGGGTCCATAGATTCGTTGGGCAGTGCGGTTGAGGTTCGCATAGAGGCTTGCATCATGATTAAGGCTCATGTAGAGGTTCGAGAGCTTTGCGTGAGGTTCGTGAGTCCGGCAATGAGCTCATGCGGCTCGATGCGGCTCGTGAAGGCTAGGTCGAAAGCGATCGGGGGCTCAAATTGGAAGTTCGTGACAGACATCAGTCCTCTGTAATAATAACAAGACTGCAAGTAAACAACTGCAAGCATCCCCTGCAAGCATATAATATCCAGCTCGTCCAGACAAATGACGGAAACAGTCTCTACCAGATAAAAACATTATTATAAAAGTAATATGCCATAGGGACAATACTATGAAAACAGCAGAGACGCCCTATTAATAACATCATCGTTACCAGCAGAAGTCAGAACAATAGGTGTATAGCTATAAGGCAAGGTGACCAGCATAGATCCGGCAAAACCATATATTTAAGCAGTATACTACCTATAGTAGAATAGTGTCAGACTCCAGACGGTTGGCCATAGGTGCTCGGGGCGGTACAAGGGGAGACGAGCGCTCGTAGGTGGAACGAATCGTAGCTCGCGAGTAGCTCGTGCGGGCTAGTAGTACTACGAGGGTACATGGAGCATATAACGAAGTGTATTCTATGTACAATAAAGGTGTTGACTGATGAGGTTGCAAGAAGCATCCTCCTCGCGCTCTAAAAGGGGTCGCGGGCCTTGGCGAGGTGGGCACGGCTCGCTCGGCGATCCGAGCTTCGAGCCGCCCGTTACAAATAGGCAGCAATTGGTTTTTCTTCTAAAGCTACAATACTAATAACACTTCTACTAATTGCTTCTTTACTACTGTGATAATCACATTGTGTAAAGGTGGCTAATATGGCAAACGCCAGATGGCTGAGGACCGCAGGCGGTCCACCGGCGGCACGTGACCGACATGTATTTAGCCTCATCGCTGGCAGCCCTTTGGGGGTCAACGATTAGTTCTTATTGAGAAGTTATCAAGAAGTCACCTTAACCTCGTCTCTCATCACTAGAAACCTAGCCGGTGCTCCTACGGACCGCCTGTAACACCCTGATGGCGCAGCTAACTGCCTGCCCATTGATTCATTATCTATGAGACGTCTATATACACTGCGACCGGCACACTACTGGTACCACGACGAGACGCCTGTGGGAAGGCGTCTCAGCACCCCTTACATATTGCCTCTACAAACGTATTACGATTGCACCATATCGGAGTTACTCCATTATTACTATAAGTTGTCATATTACCATATATTCTCAAGACCTGCGCTATGGTCTTACAGCTTAAATATATAATTTTGTAAGCTCTACGCCGGTTGCCTTGTCTTATAACTTTACATCTATTGTCCGGACTTCTACTAGTTGTTATGATCTAGCCTTTATAAGCATCATCAAGCTGCATTAGCTCATCACTAGACTTACAAACCTTACACAAGCTCTCAATATTACGATTTAGTCTCCACGAGCTTCATTGAGCCACATGAGCTTATCATTGGAGCTTATCACCAGACCCACAAACCTCATGCAAGTCCACAAACCTCTACATAAACCTTAACTATAATACAAGACCTATGGACCTCTACGAACTCTGTCCAATATTACGAGCCTCCGATCTAACTTCTATGAGTCTTATTAAGCCGCATGAGCTCATTGCCAGACCCATGAATCTCATTGGACCTACAAACCTCATGCAAAGCTCTCTAACCTCTACATAGGCCTTAACTATGATGCAAGACTCTACGTGGACCTCAACTGTATGTCACGAACCTCCGATCTGAGCCCCCAATCGCCTTCGACCTAGCCTCCACGAGCCGTATCGAGCCGCATGAGCTCATTGCCGGACCCACGAACCTCACACAAAGCTCTCGAACCTCTACACGGACCTTAATCATAATGCAAGCCTCTACGCGGACCTCAACTGCGCTGCCCAACGAACCTATGAACCCAACGAATCTATAGACAGACCAACCGCGAACTACTACTGCTCGTAGTATAGCCAGTAGGCCCAACCGCGGCTGGCATGGCTTGTGACGATTCGTGGCAGGTTCGAGAGTTTTCTCTTCTTATGTATATAATGCGAAGCCTCCTTCTATACCTTCTCTCTTTTTTAGCTTTGAATCATCGAATAGAAGTAGTCCTACCTTGCTTTACAAGCCCCAGAACCTATGTTCATGATACTGTGCTTACTGCCTAATAGACCTACGAATGGACCTTATTGCGAACCACTACCATTCATAATATAGCCAGCGAGCCCAACTGCGGCTGGTATGGCTTGAGACATTCGCAGTGAGTTTGAGAGCTCTCTCTTCTTATATATATAAACGCAAAGTCTCGTTTTACACTTCCTCTTCTCTTTAGTTTTAAATTGTCGAATAGAAGTAATCCTATCTTACTTTTCAAGCCCCGGGATCTACATTCATGACACCTAAGCTCGCAAGACTTTACATGGATTTCAACCATGCTTACCGCCCAATAAAACTATGAACGGGCCTCATCGCAAACTGCTACCATTCGTAGTATAGATAGCAAGCCCAACCGAGACTGGTATAGCTTAAAACGTTTGCAATAGGTTCGAGAACTTCTTCTTCTCATATATATAAATGCAAGGTCTCCTTCTATATCTCCTCTTTTTTTTAGCTTTGAATTATCAAATAGAAGTAGTTCTACCTTACTTTCCAAGCCCTGAAACCTATGTTTATGATACCTACCTTACTTTCCAAGCCCTGAAATCTACATTTGTGATAATGAGGATGCTTCTTACAACTTTATCAGTCAATACATATACTATATATAGAATATACTTCATTAGATATCCCATACACTCTAATAGTAGTACAAACCTATATAAGCTACTTGCAAACTACTAATTGTGCCCCATACAAGTATCTATTTTCTCTTGCATTACCCTAAGCACCTGTGGCCAACCACCTAGAGCTTGACATCTACCCAAAAATTTTGGACAGAGACTAACTTAGCTTCTATATAACCTTGCAAAAGTATATTAATACCCTCTTAGAATCGTGGTATTTTAGCAAGGTTTTCATGGTATGCGAGCAAATAAAATAAAAAATCGTGGTATTTGAGCAATTATTCCTTTTTTTATTTATTTCTTATTCCCCCCCCTTCCCCACCTTCTTTTCTACACAGGACAAACCACCACCCAGTTATTATCATCTTCGCGTCCACTCATATCTACTTATCTTTTCCCAATCGAAACAAAACGAAACACTCTTTCCTTCTCTTCCCTTCCCTTCCCTTCCCCCTCCGTCCTTCCCAACTCACATCACTAACACCTCTATACCTTTATAAAGGTGTATTCAATTTCCTTTTTTTTTGTTTTCCGGGGTTTTTCTTTTGAAATCTACACTCGGGTGGTTCATAAGTTTGTTTGTTGGAATTGTTCGCGGCTATTAGCTCCGCTGCTGCGGCTATAACTGTGCCCCTTTTTACAGAAAATTTAAGACCCTGCGACCTTCCTTGGGTGGGAGGAAGGGAGGGTTTGAAATCGTGTCACACAACCCGCCAATCCACACTAACCCTCCACTTCTCTCCCGCCAGGCTGATTTCCCAAACTGGCGGTCTTAGCGCCACGACTACGCCCTGGCGCACGGTAGCAGGTGGAGGGTTATTGGTTATCGAGAACGGTCCTCCCCCTGCTGCGGCACTATGTTGATTAATCAAAAGGACGTTCTTCGGCCCCTCTCCGTCACTCTCCTCCTCTTTCTCCCCTCTCAAAACCAAGAAACCCCCACCCCCATCTCTCACATCAAGGATCCGTAGTTTCTCACTAATTTCTGTATTTCCCTTCCCCCTCACCCCACTAGCGCTAATAACCAGCCCCCTAACCTCCCCTGCCAACCCCCCTGGTAGGTACTTGGGTTCACCTTTTTTCTTGCTATGCGGGGACAGGAGGAGGGAGGGGTCGGGGGTCGACGCAGGGTTTGAGGAAGGGGGGAGGAGGAGGGAGTGGAAGAGGGAGGTTATAGGCGTTGTGTTTTGGTCATTGGGGGGAGGGGGATGTGGGAAGATGAAGCGGGGGCGTGGCGATTTGGGGGGGAGAGTGGGCGACGTGGATTTTTGGGGGGGTCTGAAGAGATTGCGATCACCTAATGCACTAGGGGTGAGTCGTCGGCGTTTTCGGATAGTAGGGTTCCCATCATCCTCTTCGGCACCGCTGTTATTACTAGAGGAGGAGGACCCAGAACTAGTCTCGATGATCTCATTCTTCTCCTTTCGCTTCAGTTCTCGTGCTAGGACCAATGGGGAGGAGAATGTGGGGTTGACGTGGTGGTCTAGCTCGCGCTTTTTGGTGTTTGTTGGTTGTGCGGGGGTGGAAGAGGCGAAGCGGGGTGGGGGGTTGAATTGGCGGGTTGTAGACGATGAGGACGGCGAGGGCGGCAGAGGTGGGTGCCTGCGGATAGGTGTTTGGATAGGTGTCTGGTCGTGCGACTGTGATGGTTGGTGTTGACGTTGTAGTGGAGTTACTTTGAAGCGGTGTGGCGAGGGTGTCTTTGCGAATATAGGAACAGGAAGATATTAGTCTCCTTTCCCCACTGTATCATGGCGGTGGCCACCGTGGACGTGCAGCCAATCTCGTTCATACTGCTGGCAAGCAAAAAGGTAACAGGAGTGATAACTTACAACTGGAGGTGGCGGAGCCATGCCTGACTCAACACCCGCTATCCTCTATCCTTCGCGAGAGGGGAGAAGATGGAATATCCCAACTCTGTTTCCTTTCTGCGACTGGGCCGTGTTACCGTGAGAATACCGCGAGAATCCCACGCATACACACATATGCATACGCATATTCCATACTTGTACGGAGTGCACTTGTCGTTGCGGAGGAGAGTTAAGAAATCTCTCACCGCCCTCGCTAACACTCCTTTTGCCGAGTCGGCAGAATAAAACTCATCAGCCAGGAAATCCCCTCAAAATACCCTTCTGCCCCATTCTTCGCAGTTGATTCTTTCCCTTCAAACCCCGTACGCATAGCGCCCACTTGCCACTCCCTCTAGTAAAGCAGCCGGGACAAATCCAGGTTGAAAGGTTATAGGCGGCACCCCCGGCCGCGAAAAAGGGGAGGCCAGTTGGGAGAGAAGGAAAGGGGGGAGTTTAATGGTTCTTACCTTGCCCCCCTGTGGGAATTCGATATACGATATACGATGGTGGTGGTGTCGCTCGTAAACATTCCGGAAACAACATCACGAACAATTAGTCGGCTAACCGATCTCCCAACCAGCTGAAAACCCCTTCATTACCCTCCTTAATTAAAGCTTTCCCAAGTATCCCGACTTGCTCCTCTCCTTTCCTTACCCCCAACAGACAACAGCATTACCGAAAAATGCCTGGTTACCGCAAGCGTTCCTTGTATGCCATTCTTACCAGGTTCTTCTCTCCACCCTTCCCTACCTGCCAATTTACCCCAGAGGAAGGTGGGGAGTATGCGCGTGACTCGTATAGTTTCACGGGCGACAGGAAAGGGGGGCGAAGGCAAGCTCTGTCGTAGTGTGGGAGGAGTGCGGGTGGACGTGGAGGGTGGGTGGCTAGGTTTGTTTGGTGTCTCTGCGGGCTGACTTCGACATCGTGGTTGCGAGGGGACGGGGGTATTATCTATGCCGGGGGTGGCCGTGAGGCTAGATCTTGGAGGATGAGAGATTGCCATTCTGCAATTGGGCGAGCGATGCTTCCCTAGTACGGTGCGAACATATTGCCTCCGTTTGATCTTCTGTTCTGTGTTGACACGAAATCCACTTAATATAAGAGGGCGTGGCGAAGACACAAAAGCTGGCCCTCCTACTCCCCCCCTCGGTAGCTTAACGCACTCTCCACTGGATCAGTCACTCGGCACATACGCGATCCCAGGGCAAGGAAGAGAGGGACAGCGACTCGCAGGACAGTAAGTGCCGGAAAGTAAATCATCGGGAGCCGCGGAAGAGCGAAACCCTGTACTGAATAGCATCCTTGCGGGTAATTTCCAGGATGCCATGTCCCAGTCCGTGGACGGGGACATGTGTGTGTCTATATAATCTACCCTACATGCGCACCTACATGGGGAAAGAACGAGACAATGGCAGAGGTGGGTCGAAAGAGAGATGTGGCAAGTTCATGTCAAATATATATGCAGCAAATCATTTGTTCTTTGATTGGACGCACAATGCGATCCCGCCGAGTACCAACATCATGCCGATCCAGGTATCTGTAGACAACCATCGCCCCCACATCATCAGCTCAGCTCCATCTCTATAAATCACAACGCTTTTATCCCTTAACCCTACACCCCGTAGGATGCTGTGGACGTACCTCTGTTAATCCCTTTCTTCTCGATCCACCACTCCCCCAATACGGTAAAGAGAAATGCCATGGAGTTCGTAATCGGGACCGTAAGACTCAGCTCGGCCTTGCCGATCAGCAAGAAGAACCAAACGCTGCCGGTAAGGTTAATGAGCAGCGGTATCGCATAGCTAGGTGACTGTAGTAGGTCCAGTACGCTGAAGAAGATGGTGAAGATCCGTTTCTTGAGTGGGTGGAGGGACGGGGAATTGAGAACGGGGTGTGCTGGAGGGTTGTGTGCGCGCGCGGCACGACGGATGAAAGGGGTTGTGAGTCCCCTGGGCAATGTGGTTGATTGCTGTTAGTTTCCTCTTCTCCCGTGCTGTGCGCAGAACACGGATTGGGCTGCGGTAATGAGTTTTCAAGAGACATACCAGGCCATTCCGACGAGGATGAAGCCGAGTGTCCACCGCAAAATCCCTGGGTCCGGTGGGGGAGAGGGCGTGTCCGGGTCCATGGCTTGCTGATGTGGTGTTGATGCTGGTGGCCGACGGTTGAGGTTGAGGAGGGGTGTTTTGCGGTGACGTTTCGGTGCGCCCTTGCCGAGCGATGGTCGCCCGCACCTCCTTGCCCTTTCCGCTCTTCCTCGAGCTCTACGCATTCTACCCCCCCTTATCTGCCCCTATGTATCTCAGGAACACGTCTGCCCGCGCCTCTAGTAAAATTTGCTTAGCACGATGAGTGAGCCAGGGCGTGTGCCAACAACGTAGTCCAAATCTGCACCACAAAGCACTATTCATCAGTCCGTATGACAGCTGTCTGGCAATCCTGCGACTGCGACCGCTTTCTCCCGCCATCAGACCCGGATTACCCGAAAGACTGGTTTCCTGGTTTCCTGGTCCCCTGTTTTCCTTGCCGCCAGCCTCAAAATATTCGAACGTCGAGCGTTTTGCAGTATGCTCCACCGTCATGCGAGCGACAGCACATCACCGCGGTGTTCAAATGCCTCAAAAGCACCTCAACTGTTAAATCTCGGTGTGGAATGACGGGCTCTCTGAGTGCGAGGCCTTGGATCTCGAGACTTCGAGCCGATATCTCAGAGGATACACCGCAATTTGTATTCCCCGTTCCCCTCACCACGCCCCAAACACAGAAAGCGGTAGGCGGTGAGGCTTTTGGAGTCGGTGCAGACGTTGCGGACTTGCAGCAACACATGGACCACTAGACCGATCACTTCTGCAGATGTGGATGCGCCTGTGGGGGGTTGATTGGGTCGATTAGATAGATCGATGGCAGGATTGGATGGTGGCAAAAGCGTGCGCTAGCACAGCACAGCACAGTCCACTCCTTGAACAGACCAGACCGCCCCCGGTCGGGACTGCCATGGCGTCTGCGGACCCTATTCGCCGGGCTAATGCAACGCAGACTGGCAGGCCTGAAACCTCTTCCTTCAGGTACGAGTACCGGACGAACTTCAACTCGCTAAGCCTAACAAACTGCTGGGCTATTGACACGCACGCCGTCCCTCTGGAGCATACCAGTCAGTACCTGCTGCTTCTGCAGCCTTGACCCTGCAGCACCTCTCGCCCTTTGTCTCTTCACCGTGGGTGCACTGAGACCTCGAACATCGCGCTTTCGTCCAATCCCCACCACAGGCTTTCCAGAATACACCTTACACCCCTCACCCCTCACCTTCGCCCCTCCCCGCCCCCCAACCACCCCCCAATTGCCTGCGACATGGTCCGTATGCACACGACAGAGATCCTAGTGGCTACCCCGCTGATTCATCTACTTGAGATGCACATCGTCTAGGACGCGGCCAGGTGTCGTTCCACTACGCATCCCCCATCTACCATGTCCTGTTGCCAGCTCAGCCGTATGGGTTTGTCCCCCGTACGAGTGCTGGAGAGTAGGAATGGCAGGGCATGGCAGGGCAGCCAAGGCGGGGCAAGCCAAGCAGACAGGCGGACAAGGCCACCATATGTTCTAGAGTATCTAATCGCTCGCTCTTCCGGGATGAGCCACATCCTCGGATGGCCCGAAACATCTGAAACGCCCACTGGAGCCAATCGTAGCTCCTGAGCACCACAATTCAGGCATGCAGAACGCAGACATCGCACGTAAATCACCCAAAAGGAGAACCACCCTGTCACTGCCCCGGATACTAACGAATAGCTATTGTGGGCGAGGGCTGTGTAGGCTATCCACGCTGCTGTTACTGTTTTCCTTGCTGGTGCTGCTTTTCCTGCTCCCCAAATGCTACTAATGCTACTTCCCGGCTCTCTGCGACATCCCGCCGCCTAGATCTGAATCGAGAGCCAGACCGTGCAGATTGAGGTCCTACTCTGGACAACCCTGGGGAGCCCGCTGCGCTGGATTCTTGTTCTTCTTCCCCCATTATGCAGAAAGTCGGTGTCAAGTTCCGCAGGGCATTCCATGAGCAAATCCTAGGGCTCGTTCTAGCGATATTCTCTACATCTTCAATTGGATCGCCAGTCGACAGTTCAAGCCCACGACGCGGTGGCCTGGTTGGCCAGCCCCTGTGACCCTCTCCCGCCCAAGGTGAGGCGTAGACAAACCTGCGTTTCGTTTATCAGCACAGATTGATCAACAAACTTTGTGCTACAGGACCTAGCGACGCGGTCAACCACCACCGCTGCATGCTGCGTCTTCTCAATACAGTTCTTTCATCATTTCTTACCTTGCAACGTGGTGGCCGGCCTTGCTCTGAGATCGAACCGCCGCCTCAATCTGACATCGGCTCCAGCCGGAAAACAAAACATACTAGTCCGGATGACCAGGCTAATGTAATGGTCCAACGAAATTTCATCTTATGTCTACTACTCTATCCTGACCTCTCTCTCTCTATCGCTTTTCATTTGCACTAGTCTCTAAAGTTGCCCTCTCGATCCTCTTTCTGTTTAAAATCCACTTCTTCCTGTCTGGTATCACCTCATCGATCCTGCTGCTTCTTGGGCGGCGGCTTTCTAAAGGACGTCCTCATGAACGCCAAAGTACCTGTCGATCTATTTGACACAGTGCAGCGTCTTCGGCCTCTCCGGCAGAATACCCGAGACAGGCCACAATTTTAAGTAGATCGCATATGTTTAGTGGGGTCTGTCAGACGCGGGATTCCCTCTATCGTGAACCCCAAGGAGCGCTTATCCGTCTCATCTCAGCATATTTTGAAAATCCTTGCCCGAGTTAATATCTTTTCGGATCTGTGGTATATCATAGGTTTCGAAGCGTTCGTCCATCCACCTCGAACCCTGGGCATATCGCTATGGATATCAAGACTCTCCTCAACCCGCCATCAGAAGATAGCAGTTACGGACTTACCGATGACGGGGAATCGGTATCGTGGGGTCACCACACGAAGGTAGACCGACAGACCTACAGATATGGGACGGAAGAGCTGGGGAAGAGGTCTGCAAGTGATCCGCTTCACAGACGAACTCGGGAAGCTACTTCGACCCGGCAGGGCTCACTTTACTTTCATTCCTCTCGCCACGGTGAGGTGTTTGACCGCGATGGGGACGAGAGTACTTACGCCTCTACGCACAAGTCCTCCATCAGTCGAAGCAGCTTCTCTTCCTTCACATCCACTTCTCCTTCAATTTCTGGCACTTCCTCGAGCTTGTATCCAGAACAGGACCGTTCATTTCCCTCACCGCCTCTACCGCCACACACCAAACTGCAATCAAGAGCTACACACCCGATAGAGACCAGGCTCTTATCCTCCGTCGATGCCGTCGGATTCACTACGACCTCATACATGGCACCGAGCCCCCCGCGAGTTACCGCTGGGGCGTCATTCCCAATAACAGAGCATCGTGAATACCCCCTTTCGTCCGGCTCGCAGGCCCGTTTACGACATGTCCCCTCATCAGTGATTCCAACTACGGAATCCACACTAGCCGCTTCTGTATCTATTGCGACAGCCGGCGACTGGGAAATCATTCGCCACAGAGGTCTGAGGCAGGCACAGTATCGCCAGGCATCTGATAGCGTACACGTTTCTTCCACAAAATCGGAGCAGGGCCATGCAGGGCTTCAGGAGTCGCAGCGACAGAAAATCACCAACGCACCAAATAGCACTGCGTCTTTTTTGGCGGATAACCATAACCCCAACGCCCACACGCGCCTTGAACACACTGACGAGGCGAGAGATGGTCATGCCTTGGGTCGTGCGGAAAAGTCGGAATCGGGGACTCCACAAAGTGTAACCCCGAACTACGGAAACGAACAGCAGTTGTAAGTCATAATTATGAACATTCACACTAAACCCTAACAGCTAAACAGCAATAGTAATGGCAATATTTCCCAAGCCGGTAGCATCTCCTCCAGGAGCTCAACGCCTCCACACAGACCTCGAGTACACGCCAAGCCTCGAATCAAAAGCCCCAGAGCTGCGGAAACCGGCAGGAGACGACTCGAATATAACGAAACTGGAAGGCCTGCGCTTGCAAGTCTATCACCCGTTCAATCATCGCAGTCTGGGGGGTCGCCGGCAGCCCGACCGCTTGAGCACATGGCCAATGCGGCAGCCTCTGAGGTTCATGGCCCCAGGTGCTCGTATACCGACAATTGCACTACCGGATCCCCACTCCGCAAGGTAGTTTCACACATCTTTGGTCGCAACAAGTTGTGCACAAGGCAGATTCCAAAAAGTGTCTGGGTTCACTACTGCAGGAAGCACTACCAACGGAGCAGGTATAGAAACCCAAGAGGGTTCGCGCTCCTGCAGTGTGACCTCGTCCGAAAGCAGGTCGACAGATTGCAGATCTGGGGCGGTGTGACAGACTGGGTTATCAAGGTCAGAAAACGCGAAGAGCTCCGCTTGAGCAAAGAGAAGGCAGAGCGAGAGGCAGGCATATCTGTCAAGGAGAACGATAGCTTGGCGCATAGCGCCACGGCCAACGCTGACGATCAGATACCGAGCAAAGGCAGAAAGCGTGGCTCAGCAAGTTCGGGCGAATCGACCAAATGGCTGCTGAACCTAACAGGACCGGAGAAAACCACAGTGGATGTATTATCCGTTCTCGAACGAATCGAGAAAGACATCACCGACACTGGCGCTAGTTTCCCGGATGTAGAGATTCTCCCGAATGTTGGGCAAATTTCAAAGGCAAGATCTCCTGGTATTTTTTCGCCCCGGAAAGGTAGTCGACCAAGAACTAGCCCCCAAATGGTTCACGATCCCCACCCCGAAATTGTCCTCCCGTACACCAGTTGTGGCGAAACCAGCTCTGATCTGGAAATTGAAAATCAGCCAGGCGATGCCCCTGCGAAGCAAAGCCTTGGAACGAGTCAAGGCACTTCGAAGCGCAAGCGCAGGACGCCTGAAGATGTTTCACTGGGACCGGATGGTATACCTGCGGCGGGGGATCATGACGGGCAACGGCCGATAACGAAGAGACGACGAACTAGGACTGATCTGTAGATCGTGTGCCTGTTTTACTTTATTGATTTTTTTGTTTATTTTTGGGCATGCTTATTGGGATCTACGGAGTAGCTATGGTGCGACTTGTCTTGGTCCTACGCTCTCGTGTAACTAGATAGTCCATTTCCTTCCATTTCCTTCCATTTTCTCCGCCCTTTTCTTTTTCTAACCCTGTTCCTCTTTTCATGCATTTGGGGGTCGAAAGCACGGAAAATGGGATTTAGATGGGCAGGCATGGATGGGTAGCACAATCGGCGCAGTAAATAGCGATCTGAATGTATCACGAGCAACTACGATAGGCTCATTCCGCTCTTTTGCACTTTCTTCCTCTTTAGCAAGGGCATGGGATTGGATTAGAGGCGAGGAGTTGCATTCCAGTGACAGTTCTACGGGCATGGGGAGTATTTGGAAATCAACCCTGATTTTTACGGGAATCTGTGACCTGTGACTCGTCGACTTGGTCTTCTGAACTCCGTCCTGGATGCAACATCAAGTCCACGGAGAAACACGAGACGGGGGAGGCCAAGAAAGTGGTGCCCAAAAGGTGTGCAGCAGAGCGCAAGCATTGCAGCAGCCAAGAGCAGCTCACCGATCCAGCTAGAGGCACTTGGAGACACGCCCTCTTTTGGACGAAAGAATTGGTGGTCAGCGTCCCCCCATTTTGGAGGCCGATCCTTTCGGCAAGTGCCTGCCAATTGGGGGTTCGGTAGCACCAGCAACGAAGCTACTCCATTTGGGGTTTGGTTCCAATAGATATTCTCGGATCTTCTGCCTGGATACGGAGTGGCAGAAACCAAAATCTGCAGCGGTTTTGCTCCATTTGCGCTTTCCCTCCATTCCCTCCTCCACTCCCTCCCTGCCGCTGCAAGGACGACGAAGACCCGGAGCTGTGGCGGCGACAGAAAGCGACGTGGTATTGGGGGATCCATCGTATCCATCGTGTCTGTTTCAGCACGGAGTGACATTGGGGGGGGGCAGAAAAAGACCCCCCCGCAGGCACCAGTACTTCGTACAGACAGGCTGGGCGCGCTTGGGTATTCTCCAAGCCACCAGATAAAGTAGGTTTAACCCCGGGCTCCATCTCTGCGACCGATCACGATCGGGAGGACGGAAGGCAGGACGACTGTTCTAGCGCCTTACGTACTTCGACCATTGCTATCTAAACTCCGCCCATACATACACTAGTACATCCACTAGTACACACATACCTACCTAGTATGTACTCCGTGCTCACCTGCATGACTTGTGCAGTGATGGTGGGAGCTGCTGCCTGCCTCGCGCCTGGCCTCGTCCCAACTCCTGGTGCTCTACTGATTGTCTGGGCCACCATGAAACACCCAGCCGCAGGCTCACGCACGCAACGTACATGGCACATGTGTGGAGGATATAGTACAGCGACTCTGTAGTCTGCCCTCCCAGCCGCACGTACATACAGAACGTACTGCGGTAGTACTCCGTACTCCGTAACAGAGACAGAAGGATCTCATGCACCGGCCAATGACTTGCAGAGTCTTGTTGGAAATCCGCGACTCTGCATCCGCCATGCCGTCCAATGATGGCCGGCGTTGCACCATTCCTTGTCCTAGAGGCAGCGCAGTATACGTCCGTAGGTACTGTACAATGGTGTCGAAAAAGTCTGCGTACACTTGCCTAAATCAGGCTGATTTCACAACAACAACAACAACTCCCTTCAATGCCAACGCTAAAAAAAAATCATACATTGGCAGAAGTTTTTTTTTTCTTTATGTAATTTATAGTCCAAAATACCCAAATTTAACAAAAGTGGTATGCACCGGACGTTAGCTCTTCTTTTCAATTTTCACGTTCTTAACTAATTAAGCGACTTTTCTTAACTGGAGGAGCCATTTCCTTAACTAAAGGAATCGAGCTTGTCAGGGCCACTCACTCTCCTGATTCACAATCTGGAAACATGGGAAGGTATTGATTGGTATATGAATTATTTAGAGGATAGATTTTGGTCAATTTAATTTCATATATGAGCCTATGTTACATGCAAAAAGTTTTGCTTGTTGGCCTCACGAAATGTGCCTGTTTTGCAGCAAAATGGCAAGTGTACGCAGACTTTTTCGACACCACTGCACAAGTACACATGTGTATAGTGAGTGGGCTGTGTACTTTGTGTATTGCACCCCTACTATACTAATGCAGTCGGGTCGCGCTGCAAGAATCTCGCGTTATAAGAATTATCGCGTTATGGGGAGATGAAATACGCGGCTCCACCCAGGCTCCCCAGCGGCTCTGTGGCGCAATCGCCTGGCGAATCACCAACCTCCTCACCGCAGCACCAGCCACCAACAATATCGACACCACAAACAAAAACAGAAGCCGCGTCAACCCGCAACTCACGACTCAACTTTGGCAAACCACATCATGGCTCCAAAGGTTCATCACACAGCCGGAATCTTCTCCGACATGACGGTCGACGGGCCCGAAATTGGAACTCTCGTCGTCATCGTGGATCGGGCTAGGAATCTGCCGAATAGGAAGAAGATTGGGAAGCAGGATCCGTACTGTGCCGCACGGCTAGGGAAAGAAGCGAAGAAGACGGAGGTTGACAAACGCGGAGGGCAGACTCCAAAATGGTAAGTCAGGCACCACGAAACATGGGCAAGCAGTGTTTGGAGCTAATTCTTGTACAAGGGACCAAGAACTCCGATTCATAGTTCACGACTCGGCGGACTATTACCAGCTTAAGGTATCCGTCTTCAACGATGACAAGAAGACGGAATTGATAGGAGAGACGTGGGTCAGCTTAGAGGCGGTCGTCGTCCCCGGCGGAGGCCAAAATGATCTGTGGCACAACTTAAACTGCAAAGGAAAATATGCTGGCGAGATCCGAATTGAGCTGACATACTATGACACTCGGCCAAAAGAAGAGAAACCAGCTATGGAGGTACGAAGAGAGAGCGCTCGAAACGGCGAAGATGAGGCTGTAGGTGGACCGAGACAGCTAAAGCAGTTTAAGCGGAGGCCAGTTCCAGAACTTGCAAACGGGCATCATGCAGAAGATATGATGCCCGATCATGCCCAACCACATAATGAGGTCTCTAGGGAGTATTGGCATTCCGCTCACCCGAATCCCATGGATCCTAATTCCCCCGGCCACGGGCAATCAAATATGCATTATCACCAGTCTCAACACCACCCGCTTCCTATTCGAAGAACTCCTGATGCTCCTGCCATTCACCATAGTACACCCCCACGCGCAGCAGCATTGGCCGCTACACCTTCGGCCTCACCGCTACACCGCCAGTCAAGCAGATATGAAATGCAAGAGCTCGTTACTGAAAACGACTATGTCCGAGATGTTCCCCCTCCACCACCTGCACATGGGAGTCAACACGCTAGTCCCGGTGCGTCTCCTGGCATGCCAAACTTGCCAAACCCGCATTCAGCGCCGCCTGTAGTCCCCTCCTATGATGACTCTAGGCAAATGAGGCTACCTGAGGCTACGACCGACTACCGCGAGAGAACACGATACCAGCCTCCCCATATGGAAGACGAAGAATCCCTCAGCTCCCATGTGCAGCAAGACGACGAGTATTATCCAATAGCTCCACCTCACCACTCTCACGATGATACTTATGGTAGTGGGAATGACACTGCGTATTCGCCGCAAGACGAGCTACCACCTCCGCCACCAGCTCACCGTAGCAGCAGCAACCAAATGACTCTATATAGACAGCCTCGGGAAGACGATCTATATGACGAAGCACCATCGCCGGCGCCTCTAAACATCGCAAACGGAAGAGGATACTCACCGAACCACCAAAGCGACCCCTCCTCGCTACAGCACTACCAGTCTCAACATGACAGCTACGCGCTTCAATCTGCTAGCCGCGTCAATTCTCAATCTGCTTCGGTATCAACTCACACTTACGGCCAACCTTATCATAGCCGACAACCAAGTGATGCAGTGGTCAGAACCTCTACCCGGGAAAGTACATATGCCATGCCGGCTAGCCTCATCCCGGGCTATAACCCCAACCTCACCCAAGAGCTCACAGGGAGCCCGGCGGCAGATGCCGGGGCATTCCATTCGGCCCTTTACCAGGAAGATAACTCTCTCCACGGGTCTCCTAGACAACGAGGAGATTCTGATGTTGACTCTCCGGGGATGTACCAGGACCGGAGCTCGGTTCATATTTCGCATACAGATGGGTCGCTAGCCTTACATCAAGATCCGCCGGCTTCATACCACCCCCACTCTCAAAGGCAATACAATCTCGCACAGCAGGAAGTAAGACCGGCATCTTCCCACTCATCAACAAGGCGGCTATCTCTTCTCCAACAAGAAGTCCCTCCTTCACCTGTCCCGACGCCCGACCACAGAAGGGCTGCCCCGATGATCAAGCCGCGTCCTATCAGTCCAGACATGCGCATAACCCCTCGCAAATCGGTCAGTCCGCAGCCCCAGCCACCGCCACAAGAGAGGCGGTTATCCGGAATCCCCTTCTCTCCCGACTCGTACGATGCTTTGAACCCGAATATGGCCGCTGCCTCAAGCATTAATGAACCAAGCGCACAATATCAAACCCCTGAGCAGACAAAAGAGACATTCCGTCAGCGGCAACGGGAGGCTAAGCGGGGTGGGGCTGATGCCCCAATCTACGGCGCTGATGGCCGCTTAATTGATCCTTCCGATTACTTACCTTCGGATACGTGGGCGCCAGAACCGGAAAGGAAAAAGCCAGTCAAGAAAGAATCCCCAAGGCCTAACTCTCGATCACGTCCGGTGCCCCATGGTGCGCAACCCATGCCATCACCCGCTCAGCAACGTGGTCTACGTAATAGCCCCACCCCAGCCCGTCCGGTCTCAGCTATCACACCAACCTACGCTCATGGGCCGTCAGATCCACAAACACCCTCAAGCGCAACCAGAAACCGTCTGCAGAAGAAATCCCGGCACTCTATGTCTTCGCCTGCCCATGCACCAAACTCTAGTCCTGTCAGCACACCCCCATATAGCGGCAACGGAACGCCGAGATCAATCACAACTCCTTCAGAAGGGCATCCGCTACGCGAACATGAGAATTATGGGAATTATGGATATAGCAACAAGGGGAGTCCGCGGTATGGTGCTGGGGTTTATAATTCCCAGGACTATGCATCTGCGGATCAGCCACCGCCGATCCCGTCGAAGATTGCACTGGGTGGAGCTGGCGGATACAGGGAGGATGATTCTTCAGCGTTGGAAGAGGAGTTAAGGAGGATTGACATCGGAAGCAGCAGTGGGGGCGGGAGGTTAGTGAGACGGAGAGGGTAGCAATCGATATTACCTACGGACTCTCTCTCTCCCTAGGTTTTTGCTCCGGGTTTAGATTATGGGTGAGTGAAGGGGGGGGGGGGGGGGGGGGGTGGGGGGGTTGGGGGTATTTTCTCGTTGTTGTTTTATTTTTATCCGACCTCCCCTTCTTACAGACTGAAAAATAAAAAATAAACACG